>ML841450.1:25165-36549 GCA_009831015.1 Picea engelmannii | reverse complement strand
TTTTTTTATATAATATTTTTAAGGAAATTTATTTAATTTTTAAAATTTACTAAAACTTATTATCATTATTTTCCTTCATTAAAATGCAGACTTATAAAATCTTTAAATTTATATATTTTTAGGGAATTTATTTAATTTTTAAAATTTACTAAAAAATATTACCTTTCTTTGCATTTATAGAATGCAGAGTTGATATCATTTTTTATAGAAAGTCTTTGACTCAAATTTTACCATTTTAAGTCTTTAAATATTTTAAAATTTTAAGTCTTTAAATATTTTATCAAAATTATTTTACCATTTTAAGTCTTTAAATATTTTAAAATTTTAAGTCTTTAAATATTTTATCAAAATTTTAAGTCAAATTTTACAATGCATTTTAGTTTTTCAATATTTTTTAAAGATTTTATGTCAAGTTTCACAATGCATGTACTTTTTCTTCCAATCTCATCATGAAAGGGATTGATTGGACATTACTAAACTATTGTGTGTGATCTAATCTCATCATGAAAGAGATTGACTAGACATTACTTAGACTATTGCTTCTGATTTATGATAATGGTTGATTATTAGACTATTGCCTGTAATTTATGATGATGATTGAGAAAAAAAAAACAAAAAACAATTTTACTAAACTATTGTCTGCCTCTGATTTATGTCATTACTAAACTATTGCATGTGATCCAATCTCATCATCAAAATTACTAAACTATTGGGTGCCTGTGATTTATGATAATTGTTGTGAAAAGTAAAATAAAATAAAATTATAAAGAGATTAACTAGACATTACTAAACTATTGCGTTTTATTTATGATAATGGTGAAAAAAAAAAAAAAAAAACAATTTCACTAAACTAAACTATTACCTGTATGTGATTTATGTTATTACTAAAAATTCACTAGACATTATTAAACCATTGCATGTGATTTATAATAATGGTAAAACATAATCACTAATTTATGATAAATGTTCTAAAAAAAATAAATTATAAAGGAATTTACTAAACATTAGTAAACTATTGACTGTGAAAAGTAAAAAAAAAACATTTTCACTAAACTGTTGCCTGCTTGTGATTTATATCATTATTAAACTATTGTTTGCAATCCATTCTCATCCTGAAAGGGATTGACTAGACATTACTAAACTATTGCATGTGATTTATGATAATGGTTGAGAAAAGTAAAAAAAAACAATTTCTCTAAACTATTGATGGCCTAATTTATTATAATTGTTATGAAAAGTAAAAAAAAATAAAAACAATTTTATCAATTGTTTGGAAAAGTGAAAAAAGTGTAGAACTCGTGTTGCATATATTGACACTATCGATGATGATTGGGTGCATTCTTAGCCAATTATTCTACAGCCGAGAGAAGACAGAAGTCGCTCCATACATCTCTCTTGTCATGCTGGGCTTTCAGGCCATTGGATACTGTATTCCTCTCATAACAAGTGCAGAGGCCTTGTTCGGAAGGATGAAATCTGAGCCCGAGGATAATGTGTTTTTTCTTCCGACTAAGAGCCGAGGGACTGACAGAATTGACTACATGGTTAAACTGCTACTGTTGATTGCATGTCTATTGACACTAAGAGGCATTCGGTTTGGAAATCTCGTATTCGATTGCTGAAAAGGAGTCCTTTAGAGCCATGGAGGGTCCCAAGTGATAAAAGAGTGCTTGCTATTTCCTCAGCTATACATGTTATAGGTTTTCTGATTGTTCACAATGTGAAGACCAGTAGCCACCCAATTCCGTCCTCAACCTATCTGGTTTCAGAAGGCAATGCACGGAACCAACATGAATGGGATACTGAGCTTAGGGAGTATGTGGGTCTGGTACAGGATTTCTTCCTGCTTCCTCAAATTGTCGGTAATACTCTTTGGCATTTTGAACGTAAACCACTTAGGAAACTATATTACATTGGTATCACTGTTCTGCGGCTCCTTCCTCACATGTATGATTACTGAAGACCTCTAGTTGAATCTATATGAATATGAATTTGCAAGTCCAGTTGTCAGTTCTTCCTTTGCAAATCCTGGCTCAGATTTCTATTCCATGTTTGGAGATATTGCTATTTCAGTGACTGTTGTGGTGCTTGCAATTGTGATTTTCATCCAACAAAGATGGAATAAGCATACACTGGGCCAGGCATTGAGATTAACCTTGACTAAGATGACACTGTCTGGACATTTGAAGCTGAACTTGTATGAGAAGCTACCATCAAAGACATTTGAAGCTGAACTTGTATGAGAAGCTGCCATCAAAGACATTTGAAGCTGAACTTGTTTCTGGTTGCACAGAAAGAAGTTAGGTGCATTTCACAGCCTAGGATGAGTGAGAAGTATCACCTGTGTAAGATTTATAAATAAATGAAGTTCAGATCCATAATGTAAGAAAAGAAAATGGAAAAAAAAAGGAGATTACTATTATATAATCAGTTTACAAGTGATAGGAGACTCAGTTTACAAGTGATACCATATTATATAATCAGTTTACAAGTGATCAAACTTGTAGTAAACTGGGCAAATGGAAAATCCAGAGAAAAATTTAGTTCTTGTTCCATTATTACATAGAAAGGAGAGGCAAGAGCCCAATTCTCATCTCTTTCCATCCAGCATGTATTCAGGAAACTTAACTGCAAGGCTGGCCAGGTATGAAGAACTGTGAAGAGACTTAATGTCTGACTATAAAGATTGATGAGTTAAAAGGAAAAACCAATTTTTGTAAAGAGAGTTAATGTCTGAATATAAAAAGACTGATGTGATGAGATGAGATAAAAGGAAAAACTAGTTTATTTATTTATTTTCTTTTAGAGTGTTGGAAATGTTCTATATATATCTTTGGTTTTATATGATTTTTTTTCTGAGAATATATATATATATATATATATATATATATATATAAACAAGCATAGATTTATTTTAACTTCTGATTTTTTAAACATTTAGAAATTTGTGGTTCAGTTATTAATCCCTCTAAATATTAAATAAATGAAAGATTAAAATAGATCTATACTGATTGAAATACACAAAAACAAGTATCATAACATTGGAAATAAGGGATTTAGTTAATGTTAAAACGGCCAGACTTAAAATAAAATTGCTACTGTTGTCTGTTTGATTCTAAAGGTTATTTGGATAACAACCTAGAACTCGATGAAATTGGTATTGAAGACTTCTACAATTGCTGGTGTAATGGCAAGCAAGAATCCGGAAATGTAGTATGCCCACTGCTCTTTGAGAGGAAATCTTTATTCCATGACTGATAGACCAGTGAAAATTCTATACTCTGTTGAACTGGATAATGCTTATGAAAAGAACATTCATGGGAAGAAAGCATGATAGTCTATTTCTATTGTTATTATGCTATTCATGGGAAGAAAGCATGGCAGTTTATTTTTATTTCACTGCTTGGGTATTAACTCTAATGCCATGGCTATGGCAACTTGTCTTTGCTGATCGGACTAGCTTCTTGCGAACTAATTGCATTTTTTGTTTGTTTTGAGAGGAGTTGTTTCCTTAATGCAGTCCGCACTGCAATGATGTCCAAATAAACACTTAGAGTCGCAATTGCCCCTACAGATTTTTTCAACTTGTTTAAATCTTAAACATGTTAAGAATACTCTCCACTATAGCTTTTAAAAGTTTTTTTAAGTTCTAATTTCAGAAATTTTCATAAACATTGTATATTGTCCTAGTTTTGGTTTTGCAGTATCTTGTAATTATTAATATTTTAAATGTATCCATGGAATTTTACATTAGTGAGATTTTTTTTCCATTTGTCAATTTTCCACTATCCAAACAGTGTCTATAACCTACTGAGACAAAACTACATGTAGTCCATTGAATAATATTTTATAACTCTCTATTTAGGTCGTGAGGCCACGTACCCAATAATTGTATTTAAAAGACTTATCCTTTCACTTAACCTTATTATCATATTAATTAGGACCCTTTGCTCTTAGGGTAGACTTGCTTGCCACGTAGGTAGGTCATTGTTTAAAGGGTAAAAATACATAGAGATACATTAAAAATTGACTATTATTAATAAAGAGAATATGTTGAAATTGTAAAAATGTAAAAGGAAACAAACTTGTTTAAATGGTGGTAGCTATTTTTGAAAAGAGATGTGACGACTATGCTCATTCGCAAGAATATGGTTACAATGAGGCTCCAAAGGTCTTTTTAACATAAATCATAAATGAAAAAATTCTAAACATCAAAAAACCTAACCCTAGGAGATGAAGTGTCAAAATTCATGTGAGCCCTCATGGGGTAAGTTGGCACATCAACTTCCCGGGATCGTAACTTTTGCACAGGATCTTCATTTTAGGCACATGATAGCTCCTTGGAAAGAAGTATTCGAGGACTACACGTAATGTCGTCACAATTTGGCAAAAGCCTACAGTGTGACTATGTCGTGCCCAAAAAATGATGTTTAGGGCCTCAAAACGACCCCAGAAGTTTAGGACCCGGAAAAACTAGGAAAAAATTGTCAAAATGAAAATTGTTCTTTGAGTCAGTGGAATAGGTGGGTGGCCACGGATATCCACCTGGATTATTCCTCCCCCCTTAGGAAGCAATGGTCTCCATTGCGTTGAGTGCCCCCATCAGATGGAGAAACTTCTGCTCAACTTGGCCTCGAGTGAGCCAGTTGCCTTGGTGCAGGAGTTGTCTTGCTTAGACAACCCGATAAATTTGGATCCTCTGTTGTCGAGTGCCCTTAATATGAGTGTCCCTGATCTGATCAATGACTGTCTTTTCCATGCAAGTAGGGTTGAGCTCTATTAGTGTCAACTACTCTGTAATCTGATGTGTCCAATAATGATGGAAGTATGGCCGAAGGAGGTCCACATTGAACACAAGGGGCAGGCTAAGGAAGGGGGGAATATTTAGCTCAAAAACATTGCCACCCACAACCTTGGTGATGGTGTAAGGTTCATAGCAAAGTGGACGAAGCTTTTGATGGGGTCCAATAAGGCGTTCTTTTTGCAAATGCAACCAGACCTTGTGTAATGCCCCGACCACCCAGGTCGGGCCACAATACCTAAGAGAACACTTTTCTTCTCTCTATGGAACATACTGTAACATACCCAACATCCAACAGAGCTATGCCACATGAATTTTTTGAATTGCATGCAATTAAGATATATAGACACAGAACTCTTGCAGGAGCATTATATATAAAATGTAAACAGACAAATACATTTCGTAAATGCATGGATTGATACTGAAATAACAATAAACATATACATGCAATACCCATACATATAAAGACAATATAACCACACATAAGATAAACCCATAAAAATACACACGTAAATAACAATGCAACATGTAATTTTATCACACAGTTGACACATATATTAGTAAGAATGTCACCAACTATGGGCAGACCTTCCACGAACCTCCCAACCTTAGACCACATTGCTCATCACTCTCTGTAGTGGGTCACCCCCGAGCTGGGACTAAACTCCACTCGGGTAAAGGGATTCCTAACCAGGATAATGGCTCATAGACAATAGGAAAGACTCTGTCACAAGGGCCAACTCAAACTAATAGCCTATAGTCCCTCATTCCCCCCATGCCTTTCCCACCCTAGGAAGTGTGCCCCTTCTCTGCTCAACAGTCCTTCGGCTGTCCCACTTCATTTCTCGGCTTCAGCAACAGGTCGGACATGAAGTCTCAGAGCCCTGTAGCTGTAGTTTAGCACCTCCAGGAAATCAATTCCTAGAAATTCTCTCACCTAGAGAGAAATTTCTCATGGGCTTGGCAACCCGCCTCCTCAAAATCCCATAGGCCTGACCACCATCAAAAGTGGTCCACATACTTGCAGCAATTCTAGCTAAACATCAAGTATAAAACAAGAAGCATCGACCACGTCGTTGATTTCCTTAGCAGACTGCAACTCATGACACTCACCATGGTGCTAGAATCTTGCATCCATGAGACCTCTGGATGGCCCCAACTCTATGAAACAGATCCAGACTTCGCCACCACCTACCAAATGTTTGGTGCAAACACAATTGTTGATAATTTCCATCTTCAGGATGGGTTGTTGTGTCGTCCGGGCCATATATGTGTTCCATCAAGCGAGCGAGCAAAACTGATCTGGGAAGCCCACTACAGTCGGGTGGCATGAAACTTCGACATCGAAAATAAAATGGCGATGCTATAGAAAAATTTCTACTGGCTGAAACTTCGACAAGAGGTCAGCAAGTAAATCGGGTCCTGCACTGCCTGCGCTATTGCCTAACCAACCATTAATAAACATGGCTTGTACACCCCTCTTCCTACTCCTGACAGGCCATGGCAATCCATCTCAATGGACTACATGTCGGGCCTCCCATCCACCAACCGAGGAAATGACTATGTTTTTATTGTTTTTCATCACTTTTCTAAGATGGTGATTTTGGTTGCCTGGAAGAAGAGCATCATAGCAGAGGCTACTGCCAAGATATTCTTTGAATGAGTCTGTGTTCATTTTAGAATCCCACAAATCATTGTCTCATATTGGGACAGTCAATTTCTCATCACATTCTGGTCGAGCCTCTGGTCACTATTGGACACCAAGCTCACCAATTCCACGGCCTTCCACCCCCAGATAGATGGCCAAACTGAGGTCGTAAATCTAATTATTGTGCATATCCTTCGCATGTATAATTCCAAGCACCCTCACACATGGGATGAGATCATTCCCTATGTCCATCATAGCTACAACCGAGCCCTGCATAGCTCAACTGACCATAACCCCTTTCAGGTGGGCTTGGGATTCCAACCATTGGGTCCCATAGATGTTGCACTCCCCCTCGTGGTCACCTCAACCGACTCATATCTTGCTTCATCTGAAGCTAACAAAGCCACTCGGTTCATTGAGTAGATCCAACACATTCGCCAACATGTTCAAGATATCCTACAAAAGTCCAATGACAAGTACAAGCAATACCATGATCAACATCGGGTGCCACATAAGTTTTAGGTGGGTGACAAATTTTGGTTGCACTTGCAGAAAGAATGCCTTATAGGACCCCATCGAAAGATTCGCCCAATCCATTATGGGTCGTACACCATCACCAAGGCCATGGAGGATAATTCTTTTGATCTCAACATTCCTCCTTTCCTTGTCCTGCAACCAATGTTCAACGTGGATCTCCTTCACCCTTATTTCCCACCATTATTGGACACCTCATAAGTAGCAGAACAGTTGAAACCAATAGAGCTCAACCACGAATGCATACAACAGGAATCCAATGATTATATTGTGGAAACACAAATAAAGGTCACTTGACAACAAAGGATCCATCTTTATTGAGTCGTCAAAGCAGGGCATCTCCTGCACCAAGGCAAGTCGCTCACCCGGGGCCAAATTCAACAGGAATTTCCTCATCTGATGGGGGAACTCAATGCAATAGAGAACATTGCTTCCTAATTAGGGAGAATTGATCCAGGTGAATATTGGTGGCCACCCACCTTTTCCAACTGGCTCAAAACCATTTTCTGGCGATTTTGGTAATTTACTATTTTTAACAGTTTTTAAGTTCCAGGGCCATTTTGAGGGCCTAAATGAAGGTTTTTTGGGATTGAGCTTCTCAAAGATCACCAAAGGTTCTTATTGATCCCTGAAAATGAATCTCCATGACGATACCTTTCCAACGAGCTATCATGCGCCCCAAACAGAGATCGTATGTAAAATTTACGACCCCAGGAAGTTGATGTACTAACTTACCCAAATTTGGCCCACATGACTTTTGGCGCTTCATCTCCTAAGGTTAGGTTTATGGATGTCTAGGATTTTTTACATTCCTGTTTATTGTAAAAAGGCCTTCAGAGCCTCATTTTAACCATCTTCTTGCGAATGAGTGCAGCCGTCACATCTCTTCTCAGAGATAAACCGCCACCATTCCCGCAAGCTTGTTTTCCGCTGCATTTTACAGTTTCATCTTATTTCCTTATTGAATAGAAAACCATTTTTACTATATCTCTGTTATTTTGTGTTAAACACTTGTTAATAATTTGTAGTCATTTCGTTCTTCTCATAAAATCCGGATCAATTGATTAGAATCATATCTTGGCTATCTTGGTACCTGGTTTGGTATATGTCATGGTGATGTTATGTCATGCTTGAGGCACTTCATCGATGATATGCTATTCTATATGGTGTATGGCATGATTGATACATATCATGAGTGATATGATATATGGATGAGGCACATCTCATAGTACATGGTTTATGGTATATCTTGGTACATGCATGATATGGTACATGTGTTGGTACATGTTTGATGTACATGATATGATACATATTTTGGTACATGGTTGATGTACATGGTATGGTATAGGTTCTAGTACATGGTTGATGTACATGGTATGGTATAGGTTCTGGTACACGTTTAATGTACATGGTTGATGTAGATGGTATGATGAAGGTTTTGGTATCTATGTGAGTGGATTTGGTTATAGTTGGTTGATGATGATATATTAGTGACAATGATAGTGACAGTGATGGTGACAGGGACAATGATAGATTGGATGATTGGTTGATTATCAGTTTTAGGTTGATGTGACAGTGATAGTGATATGTTGAATGACAAGGTGATTAAATTTTGATGAGACAGTGGCAGTAACAATATTAGTGGTAGCGACAAGTTGAGTCTACACTTATATTTTAGAATGGCAAGATGGGGTAAGGAAAAGGGGTTGTAGCCTCCTTCTGGTTGGTGTCAGAGAACATAGGGAGTTGAAGCTTCCTTTAGGTTGGAGCCTGTAAATAAGGAGGTCGTAGTATCCTTCCAGTTAGAGCCATGGTTTACAGAGAGTTGGAGCTTCCTTTAGGTTGGAGCCTGTAAACTAGGGGGTTGGATCCTTCTTCCAGTTGTAGTTGGAGAATTTAGGGATTTTTAGCTTCCTTAAGGTTGGATCCTGTAAATAGGGGGTTGGAGCCTCCTTCCAGTTGGTGATGGAGAATTGGGAAGTTGGTGCTTACTATTTATGTATTATTGATATATATAAGAAAACATTTTGTGGTTTTCTTCCATTTTGGTTTCCACGTAAATTACAATGTATTGTGTATCTATGGTTGTTTATTATGCACTGATGAATTATATTGTTTATGATGAAATGATATACTGAATGCATAAGTGATAAACTATTGAATACTGCTAATAAAATTGAATTTTATATATATTGTGATTGAAAGTGGTAAAAAATGCTAATATTGATTCACCCCCCTATCCATATTCTAACACATGGAGAAAAATAAAAGAGACAAAGAGAAAAAGGATCGACAAGAAGAAGAAGATTTGAAGAATAAGAACAAGCTATAATAGGAAAACAAACTTAAGAAGAAACATGAGGAAGAAGAGAAACAACATAAGAAAGAGGAGTTAAAGTGGTTAGAAAAAGAGTTAGAACAAGAACAGAGTCTCAAGAAGGACCATGAAAACCCAACCACTACCTTGAAGCCTAATGACGTTATTTATATTATAGGAGAGGAGGATAAAGGAGGCGAATGGAGAAGAGGCTAATGTCCCCATTATAAATGAAAATTCCAATAAAAAAGAAACACCAACAATTCCAACAGGGGAAAAGAAGGTGGAGATAAAAAAAGATGGCAACATGAAGGATGAAACTTCTCACCCAAAAAAGGATGACACTTCTCACCCAGAGTAGGATGATAGGTCTAACCAAGACAAATATGACATTTTATCGACCAACAGTGAGAAGGATCGAGGCCCACTCGATGGACAAGACTCATAGGTTCCCTTATCGAGAGATCAAGGAGGGGAAACATGTGTTCAACATGATAAAATTGATTAGGACGGTTACCATAAAAGAAACCAAACAATGGTACTATACCATATAGTGAGAAAAAAAACAAACGTATTGATGGAAAAGACATGGGTGGAGAAAGGACAAATCATGATCAAAAAAATAAATAGGATATCAACACCATTCTTGAGGAGGTTCCAAATAATGATAGAGATACTAAGAAGCTATATGAAAGTTAGTTTATGGATCATTAGTTATGGGAGAAAATAAAGGGGAGGAAACATATGATGAACCTCAAAAGGTTACCACAGGAAAGGAAAAGCCCAATGACCAGAACAAAGGTACAAGAAAGGGTTCTTCAACCAAGGAACTAACCTTGGACCCTATATTAGAAAATTTGTATACTCCTGGAAGTCTGAGTAATATATTTTACTGGGGTGATCAACCCATCGTTCAACCAGTGGAGGAGGTGGTTGACTTAGAGTCTATTTCTTATGATAAAAAGAAAAAATATATATTCAAGAGGACTCATATAAAAATGAAAACCACATTGGACAATGTTGTGATGTGCACCTCAAAAGAGGTCATAATAGATATAAAGAAATCTAAGATGAGATAGCTCTATTCAACAGGCGTGACCATCTCACATGCCTCATTCGACAAGGAAATTATAGAAGAATCATAGCTAGAACAATCTAGGAGTGAAATAGATTCCCTCAAACACCAAGTGCAATAATACCAAGAAGCTAGAGGGGTTGCAAATTTAAAGAAATACTTGTTTAAAGAGCATGACAAATTCCTTAAAGTGCAAGAAGACTTAGTGATGAAGGTAGTTTCCCTTTAGGAGGAGTCTTTGTTGTTCGATATTACCTACAAGGATGTGCTTTGGTGGGAATAAAAGGGTGCCAATGCATTGGAAATATTCAAATTCATCCAAGTAGTGAAGAAGGATAAATGGGAAAAGGACCACAATATTGGGATTTTGTCGGATGAGTGGTCAACTGAAATGCATTTAATAGTCAAATATTGGGAAAATATTATGGATGATTCAAGAGATATACTAGGAAAAAAATGGGAATGTTTCCTTTGGGTGTGGGAGAAGTTGAACCAATCGATGGCCAACCTTCGATTACCAACTTTTGTCTCTCCCACAAAATTTCGATCGATAGATCAAGTGTCAGTTAGTTTGGAGTGATCGACTAATGAATAAAAGGATGAGATCAACAAAATAGTTGTAACTGTTGAATGAGGGCATGCATAAAATTATGTCGTCAACCAAGTTAATATTGTCAATCAACTAATCTTGTGAACCTTGAATATTACTCTCCTTGATTTCTCATTTTGTTTAAATATGCATTTTAATATGTGTTGAATCTTTATCTCAATAATTAGTAAATTTAGAACTATTTCTTAATAGCTAATGGGTTTTAGCTGGCAATTTACATGTATGCGTAACAACTGTTACTAAATCTTTTCTAGGGAATTATTTCTCGAATGAATATATATAAGTTTGTTTGTTATTCATTAATATGTTTCTTATAAGAAGTTATCTTTAAGAGAAATTTTATTATCCCTCATTATTTATTTTTCTAGATAGGTTAACCAAATTATTTCTTGTGAAATG
>ML841449.1:48784-70924 GCA_009831015.1 Picea engelmannii | reverse complement strand
TCTAATGAATAAAATAACAATAATGATAAGAATACTCTTCGTAGTTACATTATTTCAACAAACATGTCTAGTTAGATTTATATGGAGGTTACACATGAAGCAATGCTATTATGATTGTTGAGTTATGTGTTTTTTAATATGCCATCATTGGCAGGCATGAAAATTCTATTCATGTTTCTCGTCTACCACGTTGTTGTTGATTGTAGGGTGTTGCATTTGTTTTCTTTATTATATGGAAGTGAAAATTGTTGAGTGCATAGAGGTTGGGGATTGACCAAATGATTTCACTCAAAGGTACTTGAGTGGATTCAACTTGTTGGATGCCTTTAGACAGATTTTGATTACACTAAATTAGATGATTGCCTTTTTTAATCATTATTACTCATTGATTTTATACTTGTGATTGTTTTTATAAAATTATTTGAATGGTTGATTAGTTAATGTACATGTGTTTCTAAAGCAAGGGCACATGTATGGTTCTATGTCTTTTGGGTTTGTACTTGTAGGGAAAATATGTCTAATTAGATTTCTATGGAGGTTTACACATGAAGCAATTTTATTATGATTGTCAAGTTATGTGTTTTTTAGTATGGTGTTGTTGGTAGGCATGGAAATTTTGTTCATGTTTTTTGTCTTCTATATTGTTGTTGATTGTAGGTTGTTGCAAGTGTTTTATTTGTCATAGGGCAGTGCATATTATCAAGTGCCTGGAGGTTGGGGGTTGACCAAATGCTTTCACTCAAAGGCACTTGAGTGGATCCAAATGTTGGATGCCTCTAGACAAATTTTGATTACATTGGATTAGATGATTTCCCTTGTTAATCATTATTACTCATTGAATTTGATACTTGCGATTGTTTTTATAGAATTATTTGAATGGTTGATTAGTTAATGTTGCACTTTGTGTATACTTATTATGTTTCCTTGTATTGAAAGGATTAAATACATGAGATAAAATGATTAGTGTTAATACTTTTTCCACTTTAGATTTACATGTCGTTTAATCAAATTTGTGGGTGTATTAATTATAATGAAACCATATACTTAACTCACTACTTATTTGGATTGTAGAGTGGATTTAGAAATTGGAAGAACATGCAAATGATGACACCATCCACACAAATGAAGACAAGATGTATTATGGGAAACTTGGTATAGGAGAAAACCCAAATAGAAGGTGAGGCCTATGCTTTGTTCCCTTTTCTTTAGTTGTGGAATTGCAAATACAAAGAAGGGGGGCACTCATTATGGAGTTGCCTTTGACTTTATGGCCTAAATGGCTAGTACAAAATAATCTTCCTCTTGTTATGCTCTCAAATCCGATTTCTAGATGCTCTGCTCAACTATGGAACAAGTAAAATGCTAAAAGAATGGAACCCATTCTCCTTCTAGTAGCCCAATATTTAACATAGCCTAATAGTTGTCTAGGGTTAGGTTTTTTACATGCTTCAACCGTCAATTAGTTTTAGGTTTTGGACCTTCTAGAATCTTTTTGAAGGTCCATGCATGGTTATTCACACGTGTGAGTAATGTGGGTTAATGTGGCATTCACTTGGCACTGTTGTGGTTAACAAGGTAGGTCAACTTGCGAAAGTCATAACTTTTTCATACGAGCTATGATTGAGGTAATTTTCGCACCATTCTCAATGTGTAGAGTAACATTGAGGGGTTGGGAGCTATGTACAAAGTTTTTTCCCCCAAAAGTGTCATTTGATGACTCAAATGGCTTTGGAAGGTTTCAAACACCAAGTTTCCAAACTAGGACTTGCAATTAAAATTGGTCATACAAGCCATTTCCTCCAATTTTTCCACCCAGATAGTACCAATATAGATGGAAAATTATATAATGATCCATTTCAGATCATACCTCCCCATTTAGGGAGGCTTTTCGTTCCCAAAATCCATTATTGAATGAGGTGAGGAAAATTTTCCTCTACCTTCTCCCTAGAGTACCATTTTGCCTTATCTGGAAGTTTTCCTTTCAACCCAATATACTAGAGGTCATGTTGCCCTTGATTGGTATTTTTGGGCTTCTTATGTCTGAACTTCTGGTGATAAGTCCTCTATGGTACGTAGGGCCCGCTCCTCAATTTCTTGATCCAACATGGAAGGATCATGGAGTTTCAGATTTTCCACATTCACTATCGAGTAAATGCACATCAATGGGGGTAGACTCAGTCTATAGGAATTATCAACCACCTTATCTAATACTTCAAAAGGGCTATACCATAGAGATTTGATATTATTACTAGTACCTTGTATCCTTTCCTTGTTCAACTACAACCAAACTGTCTTTCACCTTGGATGTTTTCTTGGTTCTGTGTTGATCATGTTAGGGCTTGTACCTTTCTGGTGACTTTTTCAATGTATCCTTGTTGATCAAGTTTCCTTGATCAATGTTCTTTGTGATTTGGTAGCACCTAGTGTATTTTTTCTACATGTTTTTATACTTATCCATTTTATTTATTTGTCAGAGTCTCATTGTTGGGCAAAGGTCACTGCTAAAACTCCCGCAACCCGCAATCCACATTTTTGCATCCTCCTGAAAAATGAACCCCCATTTCTGCGTCACTAAAAAAAACCCTGCAGTTACACTTAGTTTATTTTATAAATGCAGATGCGAGAGACCCCCCTTCACCCCATCCCTTGACCACCCACAACCCACATTTCCACATTCTCCAAAATGACCTCCCATTACTCATTATGCACTTTTCATACTTGCCTATTTTCATGAATCCCAATGTGTAAGCACCACTTACAAGAACATTTATAACTCCACTACATTAGCCGTCACACATTTGGGTTAATATCGTTAATTATGTGACATGATTTTCGTGAAAACTCCTCTATAAATTCAAATCCAAACATTGATTAACATTAATGAGTTGAATGTCCCCACATATGATATTACGATAAATCTGTGGTAAATTTTGTAATGTTTCTCAGTATAAGATATATTAATTCAACAAGATTGCCACATATTCACTAAATTAATTTAAACAAAACATGTTGACTAAGAGAAAAGAGCCATATTGCAGAGATACAATTAACACCCTTGGATGTAAAGATCGTGACTTTCAGTGGTATGAAGCTTACAAGTGGTATTTAAGACTCTCAGTCGAGGAAAGAAGCTCGAAGAAAGTTTGGACTCTTGGAATAACACAGGCTGGATGTATGCCCGAGGTTTTCAACTTCAAGGAGTTAGTTTTATGGTGCTCATAAAAGTACAACACTAAGCAGAGGATAATTCAGCTGGAAGAAAAGACATCGGTCTCTCTTACATCGATTGTTTTTAGGAAAATACCATGACTTACAACACCTAATAAGATGCTCAAGGGTTCTGAAGAAGATGCCTTTTTGAAAGTCCATGATGAAGGAACAAACCTTTTAAAGATATTTCTTACAAAGCCACTCAATGATTCTGGAGGTTCTTCTCAGATCGAGGTATGCTCACTCAAATATCTATACAAGGAATTTGCATGGTTATTTGCTAGGATTCTACAATTATTGTTTCAAAGTATGTTCTTTATGTTTTACATTACTCTATCCATGAAAATGCTATGTTTGATTGGGCACATGCTATTTCAAATGAGTTCTCTTTTCAATTGGGAAATTTCGGCAAAACAATGAATTCTTATATGACTTCTTATTTGATTTATGCCACAGTTTACTGCCATGTATTTGAATATTTACGTCGATCAAGAAATGTGAATTATAAAAAGGATCCAATACAGTTATGATATCCAACACTATGGAGACATAAGGCCCCTCACCATTTTTACCAAGCACATAGTTCTTTTCTATCCACATTCAAGAAGATGATTCATGGTTCTTCTACAGACCGATTTTTAAGAGAAGCTACCGTTTTTCTCATTGGAAAGGGAGTTTTTGAAATTCAAGATGAATTCATCTATATCATATTAAATGGGTTTCTTCAAGGAAATCCCTTTTTTCTCCCTACTATGTTTGTGACAAATTATTTATAGTTGAGGTATGCACACAGTACATATCTTGGTCTCACTTTTTCAATGAAAAAAGGAAAAAGCAGTTCATTCCATTACCAATAAAAGTTGGAGAGATTACTATTAAAGTTTCTCTTATCTGTATGATCTTGCTATTTATTTTGATTCCTTTAAAATGAGAGAAATCCATAAATTTGAAGGCTTTGACCCCGATGGTATATTCACAACTCATGTTTTCCATTGGTTATGGCACATCTTTTACTATGTTAGTACAATTGGACGAAGGAGGAGAGGATAACCAAAACGCTCAAGGAAATTCCCTTGAAAATCACCAATTATCCCTGTAAGTTGATGTTGACACTTTGGTAAAACTACCAATGATCAATGTAGACAAAGAGGTAAAACTACAACAAGTCTTAACTCAGGCTCACCCCATATTCCTCAAAAAAGTTCTTCAATAACTCACAACAAAACTCATGGAAACACTAGAGACCAAAGGAAAACCCTTGTTGGAATTTTTGGTGATGGAGGAGACAAGGATCCTCCTAAAAAGGATATTGAGAAATTACATACAATCTCTACAAGTAAATAAAGAAAAAGGGAATCGAGAGGTTCAAAAGTGTGAATTGAGTTATCAAGAAATGGAGGTCGATGCTATGGTTGTAGTGCTCGATTGGGATGAAAAACAATTGATTGAAAGTAGAACAATAATCGAATAATTGGCTTGTGAAGAGCCTATAGTTTTCGAAGAAGAATTCGTTAC
Organism: Picea engelmannii; assembly: GCA_009831015.1. Classification (NCBI taxonomy): domain Eukaryota; kingdom Viridiplantae; phylum Streptophyta; class Pinopsida; order Pinales; family Pinaceae; genus Picea; species Picea engelmannii. The sequence goes on along the minus strand of ML841449.1, from coordinate 66,199 downwards.
CTTGCAGCATGTTGCATTTAACCCAAGTTCCAAGAAATTGCAAATGGAAAAGGTCAATACGAAGAATAAAAAAAATGTAGAAAATGAAACTCTGAAATTAATATAGTAGGAGTGAAATGCTCTTAAGTTTTAGAATTTCATCAGGCCACAAGGGATGCCCTGAAACATTCAATTAGTGAAAATGAGAAGGAGAATTTAATATTGAAGAAAATAATAAAAGAATTAGAAGATGCTCTGTTGCCTAAACCCTTGTTTGCTAAACTAATCTATTATTAGACCACTTGATATTTTAGAGGATGCACCATAATCAATTTCAAGACTAAAATGGGCTTCGAATTTATTGATATCCATTATAAAATATGTTGGAGATAGTATAAAGAAGAGGGTTACTCTAATCCTTGATGATTCAAAATTGACTACTAGTTCAATGAGTATCTCTACAAGGACCTTAAAGAATATCTTCAAAAGAATTTAGAAAATGATGAACATTTCTACAATGAAGTTGTCAGCACTTTTAGTGCAATCATGAATGATGTCCACCAGAGAGAACAATATCTTCCATCAAAGGTTCAATGCAAGAAAATAAATGCATGTTGGTCAAGGAGAATCAAATGTTTGCGGGAAATGATTGTTAACTGTGATGTTATCAATTCAAAAAGAAGGGACTTGTTTTTCAAATGTTTTGATGTAACTAATGAGTTGGAGGGTTCACATTTAATAATGGATTCTATATTGCTTACAAAGGATCAATTGCAAGAACAATTAGAATCTTTTAAAATTTCATGGGCCAATGAGTTTAACAACCTAACTAAATTTTCACAAGAGGAAGTTGAAAAGTGGTTAGTCCACTATGTAAACAAGAATGAAGATCAAGAAGATATAATTCATCAGTTAGGTTTTGAATTAAAGGATATTCAAGATGAGATATTTGATCTCAAAATTAAACACAAGTTAATGATTTCCCCCATGTGAGAGTATATTGAAAATGGTTAGGGAATGCTTTGGTTAGAATAACCGATCCTCATTCTCAATAAGTAGTTACAACTGTTAGGGCACCTCCAACTGAGCATCATATAAAGAAAACTTTGACGAGCAAACATAAGAGAGTAAGAAGATTAACCATTTCATTAAGCTTTTGCCTCCTTTTAATCCTCTTAGTTAACAGTCAACCAACCTTTTATTTCCATGGTCTGTGGATATCAAAAGGTTGATTCCAAATTATGTCTTCTCTTTTCTTCCAAGTCTTTTCATTCATTATATGTTCCATGAGAGCGCCATCCCATTCCTTCAGGATGAATGGATTTTATTTTTCAAATATTATAAACTCTTTTTAAACATTTGTATATTTTTGAGGTTCCCAGATAATTCTGCATATGTGGTCCATAATTCTCATATTGTCGAATGATATGTTCTGCTTTACTTTATGCTACGATGGAAATGATGTTTTGTGATATTTCTCATTTTACTCCTTTACAGTCTTGTATAATATCTACCATTTTGAATAGTCATTTCTTAACAAGCCTAGTCCTTTCTCAGACATTTTCTGCATCTTTGTATTATATTAATAAAGTAGGAGTGCCACCTCTCTAAAAACATAGAAGGAATTATCCTTATGATGTTATCTTCAATACCTTGAACATTGTTTGAGATCAACACTCCTATACTTGCAAATCGATCTACCTATTCTTTTCAACAAATTTCTTTCCTTTTAATGCTTCTCCTATGACCTCTTCCCTCACTCCTCCTTATTGTTCATATAGAACATCCAAGGGACAAGGTGGAAAATACCCAAAACAAGTTTCAAAAGGGGACTTACTGGTAGAAGTATAGATTTCTCTATTATAAGAATGTTGAATATAGATTAGATTTTCATCCTAGGTCTTCAGATGCTTTTGATTGTAAACTCTCAAAAGATGCACCAAATTCCCATTGATTACTTCTTTCTGCCCATTTTTCTGTGGATGGAATGTTGTAGATCTATTCAACTTGGTGTCCATATTTTTCCAAAGTGTAGTCTAAAAGGAATTGATAAATATGGTATCCCTTTCTAAGATGATGCTCCTTGGTATCCCAAAGTGCACCCAGATCTGTTAAAAGAACATGTTTCTTGCTTCTTATCCTTTGATGGTCTTTTTACAATGCATAATAATGCATATCTTGCTAAACTTGTCAACTACCACAAACATATAGTCATGTTGCTTCTTGGTTGTTGGAAAAACATCTACAAAATACATGGAAATGATTTTCCAATGTCGAGTGGGTACAAGTAAGGGATGGTATAAACCTTGCTTTCTATTACTAGGCTTGTTAGTACAACAAAGTATGCATCCTCTGATATAATAAACTACATATTCTTGCATTTTGGGCCAATAAACATACCTTTGTAAGTTGGCAATTGTCTTTCAAACACCAAAATGTCTTGCAATCATGGAGGTGTGAGCTTCTCTAATAAGCTGCAATCTTTTATCTTTAGGGACATAGAGCTTGTCTAGCTTGTACAACAACCCATTCTTGAGATGATAGTCATCCTTTTTTTCATCTGCTTCTACACGAATTTGACCATGTAGCCACTGAAACACCTCTTTAAAGTCCTCATATTCTATGTATGCCTCTTTGTATGCATCATAGGTAAAATAATCCATCTGCATAAGATTAACCAAAGTTGGAATCTTGGATATGGGTGGCCTTGAAACCATATATGGCAACTAGTGTTTCCCTTCTTATATTTGATGACTAGATGAAATTACTGCAAAAACCCCATCCACTTGTAACTTTGGTTTGTAAGTTGGCAACTGTCTTTTGAACACCAAAATGTCTTGCAACCTTGGAGGTGTGAGCTTCTCTGATAAGCTACAATATTTCATCTTTAGGGACATAGAGCTTGTCTAACTTGTAGAGCAACCCATTCTGGAGATGATATCATCTTTACTTTCATATGCTTCTACACGAATTTGACCATGTAGCTATTGAAACACCTCTTTAAAGTCCTCATATTCTATGTATGCATTTTTCTATGCATCATAGGTAAAAGGATCCATGTGCATAATATTTACCAAAGCTGGAATATTGGATATGGGTGGCCTTGAAACCATATCTGACAACTGATTAGTGTTTCCCTTCTTATATTTTATGACTAGATGAAATCACTGCAAAAACCCATCCACTTGTAATGTTTGGTTTTTTGAAGTTTAATCTAGGTCTACAAATACTGCAATGGCTAGTGATCTGTGTGGCTGGTAGTTTCCTTTCACATCAGATAGTGCTCCATCTTCTTAACAAATTGAACCAAGACATAAAGTTCCTTATCATATGTAGGGTATTTTAGGTGTTAGGATCCGATCCTAACCCCTCTCTATAGGTCATTAGTTAGTAGGATATGTTTTCTATGTAATAAAGGCCTAAATTAGTTAATAAGGCCTAATAAATAAAGGAGAATAAGTCAATGTAAGAAGACCTAATAGAAGCTTCCACTTCTAGAAAGATATTCCTCTAGAAGTTTCCTTAGAAGGTAGAATTAGTATAAATAAGAGTATGATGCATTGGATATCTTGTCTTGGAGATTATTGTAATAGAGCTCTGCTCTGCTAGAGGTTTCCCCCTCAAAGAGGCAAGTGAACATTGCTATCTCTAATAAATGTGCTCTTTCTGGTGTTATTCTGGTATTGTTCTAGCTATAATCTCGTTGTTCCATTACTGCTTGCTAAATATTTATGTTCCGCATATTATTATTCATCGAGTATATTGCAAGTGGTATCATAGCTCCTTCCTAGGCAGAACTTGTGGGGTAAATTTTTTCATGGTAGAGACATATTCCAACGTCTTTAAGCTACAAAGATATGTTGTTCCATGTATAAACCCATGGTTGGGGAATCATACATGCAAGAACTACAAGTGGTACTTAAGCGCACATTATAGGCCACCCTTGTAACCCTTGTTGGTACCCCTTCGAGTGGTAGAGCATTAGACAACACCTGTATATGAATCGACCTATATATCTTGAATCCCTCCGTATATAAACCAATCGGCCGCCTGACTGCAATAGGGCCACTGAGAAAAAAACTTAGGAAGACACTCTCTAGTACCTGGGTAGTCGGGTAGTACAACTAAGGGCACGGTCTAGCCTCCTTAGTTAGTGCCCTAAGATATTGGGCCGAGTAATATTGTTGAACCCCACATGTATATTAGAGAGCTATAACATAGGGAAAACCCTTGTCTGTAGAAACCTTTAATACCCCAACCCTTGGGATGGAAACATAAACATAATAGACAAGATCTATTGCCGTGCAACTGCATCTATTGCATTCTAGTTGCAAAATTACTACACATTTCTTTCTGTTAAGCATTTGGCCATTTCATCACTGCAATATTATTTAGATCGGAGAATAACTCTACAGGAGTAAAAAGTATGGGGCCAAGATGCACCCTTATTTGAGACTTGGTCCATTGGATTCCTCTCTTCATCCTGATCATAGTGGTACCCGCCATTTTTAATCCTTTTTTAGGCGGACCCAACCCTATCCAGGATTCCCTTATTTGCGACCTATCCCATTGGATTCCTCTCTTTGTCTTGATCACTCGGGTACCTATCAATATTAGGCCCATATTTTCGTCTCGACACCTTTTCTACTTAAGCCTCCACCATGCCTACCAATTTCTCTTAGTCCCAAGAAACCTTGGAGGACAAGGTGTCCAACCTAGAACAAAAAATGGCCACCATGAACACCACCTTACAAAATGCCCTTGATAAGAAATCCCAAGTTCTGGACCAAATCCTCAAGACTAAGAATCTTGAGCCCAATCCAAAGGACCCTTAGTCTTCCCATTATGATTATACTCACTCGTCCTGCTCCCCTTGGGGTTCTCCACCCTCTTGGAATAAGGCACCCAAAGTTGACATGCAAACATTTGATGGTCCCAACCCCACCAGATGGGTTTCTCAAATGGAAAAATACTTTTCCCTTCATGATATTCGGGATGATGAGACCAAACTCCATGTAGGGGTTTTGTACTTGGGTCAAGAACGTTGGGAGTAGAGGCACTGGCATAAGAAATTTTATCTAGGACTACCCCACTTGGAACATGTTCACTAAAGCAATTTGTGCCCGTTTTGATCGAGAATCACATTTTTTGGGCAAGCTCACTAAGCTATGCCAAACTGGATTAATCAAAGACTTCATCATGACATTTGAATATTTGGCTATCCGAATCGAGGGATTATCTGATGAATTCTACCTTGAATGTTTTATTAGTGGCTTAAAGGAAGCCATTGGGGCTCATGTGAGCATGCATAATCCTATTACCTGGTTGCAGGCAGGTCAATTAGCAAAGGATGCATAGACCATCCTTCAGGCATCAACCTTGAAGGCTACATTCCCCAACCATCCTATCCTCGGGGCTAACCCAACTCTGAAACAAACCTTGAAGGTCCAAAAGGTATCTCCAATATAAATGGTGGAACGTCGCAAGCAAGGACTTTGCTACTATTGTGATGAAAAGTATTCCCTAGGGCATAAATGTAGAGAACAAAAGTTCTTCCAAATTGATGCATCAAATTCCTCTCCCTATGAAGACATACCATCAGATGAGGCTTCTGACCCAGAGGAGGTTCAACCAAGTGATCATTTCAAAGCTCCAGTAGTAACCCCTGTGGAACCATAGGAACCCGTCATATCGCTTCATGCACTCTGGGGCATTTAGACCCCGCAAACATTGAATATCAAAGGCTACATCAAACATAGGATGCTGGTGGTATTGATTGATAGTGGTAGCACCCATGATTTTATTCATCATAAGCTTGCTGATGAGATCCATTGCTTTGTCTGCCCTGTTTCTAATTTTCAAATCCTCATCGCTAATGGCGGTACTATGAAGTGTGGGGGCCATTGTGATAATTTCAAACTCCAAATGGGTGATTATCATCTGAAAACCTACATGTTCTCTATTTCCATGGGTGTTTGTGATATTGTATTAGGGGTGGAATAGATTCACACTCTGGGGAAAATCACAATATATTATCAAGAATTATATATGAGCTTCACCCAGGATGCCCACCCCTATAGCCTCCGAGGTCTCCAAGTAGACTCTCCTAAAATCATCAGCTCTCACAGGATGGAAATTTTTTTGAAGAAAGTCCACCATTGTGTGATTGCTCAATTTAATGCCTCTCAGGTAATTACTTCTTTCCTACAACTCATCTTGGACAAGTACCCCATGGTATTTGAGGTTCCCACTACCTTCCCTCCTTCCCGGGGCGAGAACGATCACAACATCCCTCTCCTTTCGAGAAATCAACCCCCCAATGTACATCCCTACATATATCCATTTGCTCAAAAAAATAAAATAGAAAAGATGGTCCAATAATTACTGGAGGCGGGGGTAATTTTCCCTAGTACCAGCCCATATTCTTCACCCATGGTGATGGTCTTAAAGAAACAAGGTACTTTGCGCATGTGCCCTGATTTTCATGCCCTGAATAAATTGACCACCAAAGATTACTTTCCCATTCTTGTCATTGATGATTTGTTGCATGAACTCCAAGGTGCCTATGTATTCTCCAAATTAGACGTTCGCTCCAGCTATCACCATATTCAGATGAAGGAGGAAAATATTCCAAAGATTTCTTTTAGAACTCATGAAACACATTATGAATTCTTGGTCATGCCTTTTGGCCTTTGTAATGCCCCACCCACCATTCAAAGTTTCATGAATAAACTATTGAAACCTTACCTTCGAAAGTTTGTTTTTTTTTTCTTTGATGACATCCTCATTTACAACCGTACTTGGGATAGCCACCTTCTTCATGTGGACAAAGTCCTTCACTTGCTGTAGGAAAACCAATTGTTTGTCAAAAAGACGAAATGTTCATTTGAAGCCAGTGAGGTGGAATACTTGGGACACATTGTCACTCGCGAAGGGGTAAAAGTGGACCCCAAAATGATACAAGCTATGCAGGAGTGGTCGTGACCCATGACCTTAAAACACCTAAGGGGTTTTCTTGGTCTCACAGGATTTTAAAAGAAATTTGTCCACCTTTATGGAAAAAATGCTAATCCCTTGACCGACCTCCTTAAGAAGAAAACATTTCATTGGACACCTATTGCTGAGAAAGAATTCACCAAATTAAAGAGGGCCATGTGCATTACTCTTGTCCTAGCAGCTCCTAACTTCAACAAAACCTTTGTGGCGGAATCAAACGTTTTTGGAACTAGTATAGGTGCAGTACTCACACAAGATGGTTGACCATTGACATTTACTAGCCAAGCATTGAGTGGTCACAATCTGGGCATATCTATGTATGAAAAATAAATGATGGCCATTCTCCATGTGGTGCACACCTGATGACCATATCTCTTGGGGCATCATGTCTAGATCAAAACAAATCACCATAGTCTGAAATATTTTTTGGGGCAACGACTATCCTCCCTAGAACAAAATAAGTGGTTGACCAAAATGTTGGGTTATGATTATGAAATCATAGACAAAAGGGAAAAAGATAATATAGTCATAGACGCATTGTCAAGAAAAATGAGGAGGATGACTCCCTCTATTCCTTATCCTTACCAGTGCTTGATTAGATTGAAGAAGTATGCCAAGAGTGGCGAACACACTTGACTTTCTCCAAGATAATTCATCTCCTTTAGGAGGACCCTAATCCACCCATCGACTACACTTGGTAGGACAATATTCTTAGATATAAAAATTTTCTGGTTCTATCATCCTCTTAAGCACTCAAGCCGAGGCTCTTAAATGAGTTGCACTCATCAGCTATTGTGGGTCACTTGAGGTTCCAAAAGACATATGCTCGTGCCCGTTGTTATTTTTTTCTGAGTAGGCATGAAGAAGGATATCGTTCACTTTGTCATAGAATGTGAGGTGTGCCAATGCAATAAAGGTCAAACTATCAAGTATCTAGGTGCCCTACAACCCATTTCCATTCCAACTTCTACGTGGACAAAAATCTCCATGGATTTTATAGTGGGCCTTCCTAAAGCTGGGAACAAGTCCATCATCGTGGTGATGATTGATCTCCTCTCCAAGTATGCTAATTTTTGTGCATTACCCCACCCTTTCACACCCACACTAGTCACACAAGTTTTTCTTGATCGGATTTTCAAGTTACATGGCATTCCCACCTCTATTGTATCTGATCGTGACCCAACTTTCACCAACACATTTTGGAGAGAGCTAATTAAATTGCAGGGCACCCAATTGAGCATAAGCACAACATATCACCCCCATTCTGACAACCAAACATAAGTGGTCAAAAAACATTTGGAAACCTACTTGCAGTGTTTTTCTTCAGACAAACAACACTAGTGGGTTCCATGGCTCCCCTTGGCAGAATGGTGGTACAATACTTCCTATCATACGACCACTAAAATGACCCAATATGAAGCAGTGTATGGCCAACGCCCACCTACAGTCACTACCTATCTTCCAGGCACCTCAAAGGTCCAATCTATTGATACATTGTTGCAAGGTCGCACAACCACCCTAGTGGATTTGAAGGATAGCCTCCACATGGCCCAAAATTGCATGAAGCAACATGTGGACCATCATCGTTCAGAAAAGGGTTTTTCAGGAAGGTGATCAAGTGTTTCTTTGAATCCAAACTTACAAGAAAACATCTCTCAAAGTCCAAGGACATCACAAGTTAGCACCCAAGTTTTATGAGCCCTACCATATCATCAATTGTATTGGTTCAATGGCCTACAAATTGGCCCTTCCCGCTACTTCCAAAATCCATCTGATGTTCCATGTTTCCTGTCTGAAGAAAGTGGTGGGACAAAATTGCAGGGTCCAAACTATCCTTCCAGAATTAGATGAAGAAGGATCCATTTGGCTCCAACCAGAAGCAATCCTCAATCACCGTGATTGTTAGCTACATGGAAGAAATATCAAGGGAGTGCTAATAAAGTGGAAGGACACATCACTAGAGGATGTGACCTGGGAACCATCGGCCATACTGCAATAGTTTCTGCACCTGCAACCTTGAGGTCAAGGCTGATTTTGAAGGGGAAGGGCATGTTAGGATCCAATCCTAACCCCTCTCTATGGGTCATTAGTTAATAGGATATGTTTTGTATGTAATAAATAAAAACATTAGTTAATAAGGCCTAATAAATAAAGGAGAATAAGTCAATGTAAGAAGACCCAATAGAAGCATCCGCTTCTATAAGTATCTTCCTCTAGATGTTTCCTTAGAAGGTAGAATTAGTATAAATAAGAGTAAGAGGCATTGGATATCTTGTCTTGGAGATTATTGTAATAGATCTTTGCTCTGCTAGAGGTCTCCCCCTCGAAGAGGCAAGTGAACATTGCTATCTCTAATAAAGGTTCTCTTTCTAGTGTTATTATGGTATTGTTCTAGCTAGAATCTTGTTGTTCCATTACTGCTTGCTAATATTTTTGTTTCACATATTATTATTCGTCGGGTATATTGCATCAAGACTCCCCCATGAAACATCTTAGAATTATATCATACCGACTTACGAGGATTTCTCTAAGATCACTCCCATATCATATCCACTTGCATCCGTATCCAATTCAAATGGCTTCTACAAGTTAAGCAATGCAAGGATTGGTGCTTGATTGATCTTCTGCTTTAGTGCATTGAAAGATTTTTGTTGAGTCTTTCCCTACTAGAAACTCTTACCATTTCTTGTTATGGCATGGAGCGGTGCAACTATCACTGAAAATGATGCTATGAACTTCTGTAGGTATTGTGTTTCCCCAACAAATCTCCTAACTTCAGTGACAATAGTAGGATCTGGTCAGTTGAGGATGGTCTCTCTCTTCATGAGATCTATCTTGAGTTCCCCTCCATCGAACACGTACCCCAAATACACCAATGACTACTGAGAAAACTCTCATTTCTTAAGGTTATCTAGTATTTGGTGTTTTTTTAGAGTCTCTAACACCTGCATGAGATGCGAGGTGTGCTCTTCACATAAATGTAGTTGGTGCATTACATGAATGAAAAGGCACGACCAACCATTCATACAAACCTTGCCTTGTCTTGAAGGCAATATTCTAGGTGTCTTTTTCTTTAATGCATACCTGGTGGTATCCCAATTTGAGATCCAACTTGGTGAAGTGCTTGGCATACTACTACTGGTTTAATAAATCACTGATCCTAGATAGAGGGCACTGATTCTTGAGTGTGATCTTGTTAAAATCTTTGTGGCCAATAAGCATTCGCCAAACCCCATACTTCTTGGGTAATATGATGATAGGTGACCCACAATGTGATGTTCTTAGTTAATTACTCCCAGTTTCAATAATTGCTGCAATTGCTTCTTCACTTTGTCTGCTTATAGAATAAACTATCTATATAGCTCAATATTTGGTAATGGGGAGTTAGGAAACAACCATAACTCATGCTCCACTTCCCTCTTATGTAGTAGGCCTTCAGGAAAACACTCCTCTACACTTTCAACAACTCGTCCAACTGTAATTTATGCTCTTTAGTACATCCCTCAAGGGATTCCTTTACTCTTATCGATTCATCACCCAATTGTTTCTCTCTTATGAAAATGAATTCATAGTTCTTACTAGAATTGATATTTTGAGCTTGGTTGGCACTTACTAGAGAGATGTTTGACTTACCTTTGTGTGTGTTGATGATATAATATTCCCCATCCTTGATAAGACGACACTAGTTTTATCTCTTAGTGAATATCACATCCCTCAGATGCATGCAGGGGCTTCCAAACACTACACTACAGACATCAAGGGGTACTACATCTAACTCTACTTCATCGATAAAATCTGCACTTACACCAAACTTGATCTTACACTATTTTGTGACCTTAAGCTCTACATCCTTGTTTACCCATCCCATTGGATATGGGATAGGATGATCATGAACTTCCAACCAAAGCTTGTTGATCAACTTGGATGCTATGAGGTTTTCCTAGGGACCAAAGTTTAATAGAGCATCTACCTTAGTATTTTTGATCAGGATATTAATATGGAAGAGTTTTCATATCCTTCTCTTCCCTGTGAAGAAGGATACTTAGGTTCACATCCTTTTGCACTGAGGAATAAACAATCTTCTCATTCACATCTAAACTGCTCTCTACCAGTTTCTTGAATCTGTGGCTATTCTGTGCTTCTTATTGGCATCCATCTTATGGTTCTTTGGATTTAGCTTTGGATGTATTTTCCAACACTTATCTTTTGTGTGACCATTGATATTACAATGGTTGTTTGGATCCTTTCAATTATGTGCAGTGGCTATCATTTCTTATCTTTTCCTTTCCACTTCTTCTTCCCCTCCTTGGAATCATCTTGTTGGTATTTCTACTTAGAACCACTTTGGTTGTCCTTTCTTAAGCCCCGTGTTTTTCCAGTACTGTGCTTGCACACATGCCTCATCAATGGTCCTTGCTTTGAAGAGAATCACTTGCTTCTAAAAATTATTTTGCAGACCCCCTAGATACTTGAGGAGTATGTTTGGGTTCTTGGGAGAGATACCTGACATGATTTCCATCTTCCTGAACTTTGTGGTGTACTCTTGCACACTTTGCCCTTGCCTCTAATTGAAGTGATGCCAACAAATCCATTGGTCCTCTACATATCCAATAGGGTAAAGTTGAGACTTGATGAGGGTTTTGAACACCTCCCACTTAGTTACTGGTGGATCACCCTCTAGCCTAAGTGTCTTCATGTGACTTTCCCACTAGGTTAGTGCATGGTTCTCAAGTTTCAGTCGAGAAAATGGATTTTTTCTCTTTTAATCTATATTATGGACAATGAAATACATTTATGACTGTTGCAACCAATAATTCAACTTAATAGCTTTGATCTCACCTTGGCATGGCTTGATGTTCACTTTGGCTTCCATTTTAAATAGAGGTTGTGAAGGAGTGATGACACTAGAATTTAGTTGTTGTTTCTTGGGATCTTTTTTTGATTCATTTTTTGGGTTTTCACTATCTCCTAGTTTCTCATTTGATTCAACTTATGAGTTAGAGATACCAACCTCCCAGAAAGGTCCAAACTTGTTCAAAAGATATATCAACAACTTGCAAGATATATAAAAAACTTTCTCTTCCAGCCTTGCAAATATCTCTTCTCTTGCATCTCGAGGGTTGTTATGAATAAACTCATTCTCCATGGCTAGGATTCTACTACTTCCTTCTTAATCCAATTATTCTATCTTTAACTTTCCACAAATACATCGAAGAAAACTAATCGGGTACCAATATGATATGTAAACTACCATGGATATTCCACTTGAACAATTTGTCACAACTAATCTTACAATATTATGAAATATTTTATTATTCAATTTATTTCATTAGATCCCAGATTTATTAATACTAGCTTAATAATATTTTGTTATTCAATATATTTCCTTAGATCCTAGATTTAGTTTTACTAGTTTAATGCTCAAATTTATGAAAATAATTGAAATATAGAAATGAAAGAGCAAGCAAATGAACACACTATCCACAAAATGAACACAAGATGTATCCTAGGAAACCTGATATGAGAGAAAACTCAGCTATAAGGTGAGGCCTATTCTTTGCTCTCTTTCATTCGGTTATGAAAATGCAAATACAAAGAAGGGACACTCACTATGGAGTTTCCTTTATCACTTAGCTTGGATGGCTTCTACACAATCTTCCTTCTCCTTTGTTATGCTATCGAATCCCACCCCTAGATGATTTTCTCAACTATGGAATAAGCAGAATGATAAAATAATGGAAAACAACCCATTATTTAACATAATCTGATAGCCGTCTAGAATTAGGGTTTTTGGATTCCTCAACCCTTAATTAGCGTTAGGTTTTGGACCTTCTAAAATATTCTTGAAAGTTCACACATGATTATCCCCACATGTGTGAGTAATGGGGGTTGATGTGGCATCCACATGATACCATGGTGGTCGACAAGGTGGGTCAACTTGTGAGAGGCATAAATTTTACACATGATCTTTGATTCAGGTGATTTTCACACTATTCAAAAGGTCTCAATGTGTAGAACAACGTTAAGGGGTGGGGGATATGCTTACAAAGTTTCGACCCCAAAAAGTGTCGCTTGATGCCTCAACATGTCTTTGAAAGGGTTCTAGACCCCCAATTTCCATATCGTGTCTCCCACTAAAATGGGATTTGCAAGCTAATTCCTCCAATTTTTCCACCCAAAAAGTACCAAGATAGATGAAAAATGATCCATTCCAGATCATTATTTCGTTGAAGTGATTGTTAATTTATTTAAATCTTAATAAACATCATAAATAAACACAAAAAAACTATAACAATCATGGATATGGGATGAACAAGATCTCATCAAGAGATATGTGGTGCCATGAGTCCCTAAGTGGCTAGGGTTTAAGATTTTGGGAGTGTTTTCAGAGAAAATCCATGGAAGATGACGATTTGGTGGATCAATTTTCTAGTCCTATAGTTGATCTAGGAGAGCATGTAATATTCTACTTGAAAAAGCATTTCCTTGATCTCAAAAATCACATGGAGCTAATTCTGTTTCACTTCCAAACCCTACGATCTCAAGGTTGGATAACTGTTAATGTTTAAGCCATTATTATAGATGTTTTCCTTTCATTAGATAACAATAACATAATCCAAGATCACTATGAAATACACAATCACAAGAGACACAACATTTATCCTGGGAAACCCTCTAGGAGAAGAAAACCCAACAAAACTTCCTTAATATAGATAACCAATACAACGCCAAAAGATCTCTTATGCTAATACAAAAAGTCCTCTCCTAGATATGTGCCACTCTCTCTCTCCTTTGCTGGTAACAGATAAGAACTTGTCCTTCAAATTGAGCAAGTTAGTTGTGTCTAAGTGAGGCGCTAGCCTCCTTTATTTATACAAGTCTGGCACGTGTGAAGTGTCTGTTCACTAGCAGGGCTGACTTCTCAAACTGGGTGGGTAAACCCACCTTTATTATATTTTTGGGTCTCTTTAATAACTGCTGGGGCTGACTTCTTATTCTGCCTTTTACAAATTTCTTTTGACCAATCCGCAAAACGGGATTTGGTCCTATTACAAGAACCGACATGATGAATCCAAAATGGGGATTGATCCTATGAATAATATATCAATAAAAATAAGAATACTCTTTCCAGTTACATTATTTCAACACTCCCCCTTAACAAGAATGATATTCTTCAGCAACATCATGCAAGAGAGAGAGGACAACATCATCAACAACATCAAGTGGGAGGACACCATCATCAATATCATCTTGGCTGGCGTATCTATAAATCATCAGAAGTTTTCTTCATTGGAAACATCATCATTCTCAAAGGAATGCCATCATCATTTGCATCAATATGTATTAGTATAAAAATTGATACATCATCATCATCACAAAACAAGGCTGGCTCATCATAATACAAGACTGGCTTTATGTCACAACTGTCAAGTTGGAAGCTCAGTACTTGTCTCATCTCATCGTCTTGCTTTATGTCACAACACTCAAGCTGGAAGCAAGATACTTGTCCTGCTTTACATCACAACCATCAGGTTGGAAGCATGATACTAGACTGGCTTTACATCACATCTATCCATCCGGAAGCTTAGTGCTAGTCTCATCATATCATCTTGCTTTACATTTGACAACTTGGTCAAAAGAAAGGAACGTCTCATGTTGCTTTACGTCTGACAACTCGATCAGAAGCAAGGAACTCATCTCATCTTGCTTTACGTCTAACAACTGGGTCAGAAGCAAGGAACGTCTCATCTTGCTTTACGTCTGACAACTGGGTTAGAAGCAAGGAACATCTCATCTTGATTTACGTTTGACAACTAGGTCAGAAGCAAGGAACACATCTCATCTTTCTTTGCGTTTGACAGCTAGGTCAGAAGCAATGAACACATCACATCTTTCTTTATGTTTGACAACTAGTTCAGAAGCAAGAAACATCACATCTACTTCCCCTTTCGAGGAAGGTCCTTTCAGACTATGCCAAGCTTATCTCGGAAGTACTCAAACTTTACATGAGATAGAGGCTTGGTCAACATGTCAACAACATGTTCATCCGTGCTAATGTACTGGAGCTTCAAGGATCCTCTCTGTACCATGTCATGGATGTAATGATAGTGGATCTCTATGTGCTTCGACCTATCGTGGAATACATGATTCTTTGTCATCTTTATGCAGCTCTGGTTGTCACATAGAATCAAGGTTGCTCTCATATCTAAGTCAAATAGGCTGGTCAACAACTTTCAAAGCCATATAGATTCGCAACTAGCAGAACATGCGGAAATGTATTTTGCTTCCGCTGTGCTGAGAGCAATGCTAAATTTCTTCCTACTCCGCCACAAGATCATGGATGATCCCAAACTGAAACATCATCCTGAAGTGATTTTCATGTCAGAAACATTTCCTACCCAATCTGCATCAATATATCTACTCAATGTGAAATCATGATCTCCATCATAGATGAGACCATAATCTATTGTACCTTTAAGGTACTCCATCACATGTTTTGTAGCCACTAGGTGAACACGTCTGGGTTCTACCAGAAACTGACTCAAGGTGTTCACGACAAAACAAATGTCTAGTCTGGTGTTTGTCAGGTACATCAACGATCCAATAATCTGTCTGTACAGTGTGGCATCAATCAAATCTGACGAAGTATCGACCAACAGCTTCAGCTTCGCTTCCATGGGTGTATTCATGGGTTTGCATTCCAGCATGTCGAATCTCTTTAAGATTTCGACCGTGTACTTCCCTTGGTTAAGGAAGATCATCTCAAGAATCTGCCATACCTCAAGACCTAAGAAGTAATGGATTAGGCCAAGGTCTTTCATTTCAAATTCCAAGGCAAGTTTCCTTTTACATTCAACGATGAGATTTTCTTCTCCAGTTAAGAATAAGTCATGCACATATAGCAGTAAGATTACTGGCTCATTATTCATAATTTTGAAGTAGAGATTTGAGTTTTCTTTACTCTTGGTAAATCCTAAGCTCGTCAAGAAACTGTCTATACAACCATACCAAGCTCTAGGAGCTTTCTTCAATCCGTATAAGGATTTCTTCAATCTGTAGACATGAGACTTCCTGTCTTCAACGTCAAATCCTTGAGGTTTCTCTATATACACTTCCTCTTCGATGACACTGTTTAGGAAAGCTGTCTTCACATCCATCTGGTGCAGCTTCCACTTCATCTTAGCTGCAAGAGCTGTGATGGTCCTGATCGAAGTGTAACTGGCCACATGAGCGAATGTCTCTTCATAGTCAATGCCTTCCTTCTGGGAAAATCCATGAGCGACAAATCTTGCTTCATACTTCTCAATACTTCCATCAACAACATGTTTTATTTTGAAGAGCCATATAGAGGATACCACATCTTTATTCTTTGGTCTGGGAACTATTTCCAATACTTCATTCTTCATTATGGATTGGTATTCTTCTGTCATGTCATCTGCCCATTCTTTCCTCTGAATGGCTTCTTCAAAACAGGTAGGCTCCTCTTCTAGGAGATCACACATCAAAGCCATATAACTGGAGAATGGCTTTGGTATTTTCACTTGTCTTGTAGTTCCTTCGGGAACACCATACTTCTCTCCATCTTGAATAAGCTCTCTAGCCCAAGATGGCTATCTTTTATGGAGGATTGTCATCTGAGGAGGTTCTTGCACTTCTACTATATCATGGTCTTCTAGAATTTCCTCATCAGGGGAAGTTACGACTTCCCTCATTGGTTCTGGAGCTCTGGGAACCTCCCTCATTGCAGTATTGGGGATTACGGGTTCCTCTTCATATACCTCTTCAAGCTGGCATATTTTAGATTTCTTGAGCGCTGCATATTCATCAAAGGTCACATCCCTGCTGATCTCAATGTGATGTTGACTTGGTATATAGATTCTGAAGGCCTTGGAGACCTCACAGTATCCCACAAATATTCCCTTCTTTCCTGAAGGGTCCAACTTGTTTCTCTTTTCTTCAGGTATATGAATAAACACTGGACAACCAAATATTTTGAGATGGCTTACCTCTGGCTTCTTTCCGGTGAACATCTCTTCCGGTGTCTTGAGCCCAAGTGCACTATGGGATAATCAGTTCTGCACATAAACAACTACCATTGCTGCTTCTTCCCATAAGCACATAGGAAGATATTGATCATGAATCATAGTCTTCACAACTTCCAGTATGGTTCCATTCTTCCGTTAAGCTACACTATTTTGTTGGGGATTATAGGGAGTAGTGAGTTCCCTCTTGATTCCAACATCTTTGTAGAAGTTCACAAACTCTTTTGAGGTATATTCTCCTCCATTATCTGACCTGCGTGTCTTGATCTTTCTTTCAGAAAGGTTCTCTATCAAGGCTTTGTATTCCTTGAACTTATTGAACACTTCATCTTTAGTCTTCAAGAAATATATCCAGGTTTTATGAGAGTAATCATCAATGAATGATACATAGTATACA
>ML841449.1:30270-41479 GCA_009831015.1 Picea engelmannii | reverse complement strand
TGATCTATTGATGAAATCCAAAGGCACAATGAAGAAAGGGGACTTGGGTCCCTTCTTTCTCCAATGGAAGGCTCTTGAGGCCCTCACAAGCTTGCTCTCCTTACAATGAAAAGATGAAAATGTGGGTGAAAGAACTCTAAGCAAATTCACTCAATGGAGAGGTGAATGGCTCTATGAAGTGATCCCTATGTGCTATTGTCAAAGAATGAGTCCTTAACAATCTTAGCAGCATAACAATACATAGAATTCCTTGAGAAAATGATGGTTATTCATGGCTTTTTATAGCCTAGCATTGGGTGATTATGTGACCTCTTTGGAGTGTGAAAATGGGCTCTTTAGGGCTCAATTAGGTCTTTGACCAGCCCACCATGCGGATTGAGCTCGGATTTGGTGTCAAATCGGCTTGGGAGCTGATCCATTAGTGGTTGGGAGGTCGACAAATTTCAATAAATGTGCCGTTTAGTAGGTGCGCGGGTTTTTTGCCCAAAAGCCGCGCATTATGCGCGTATGCGCGCATTGTACGTTGCTATTACGTGCATATGCGCGCGCACCCAGATTCTGTAAAGCGCCCTTCAATTTTTTGTCACTTGGTATAGTTTTTGACCCTTTTGCAATGCTGTGAATGTGATTCAGTGCCATGAATAGCTTCATTCCTGTTTTGATGATGCAGAGTTCTTATCGCCATTTGCGGACGAAATTTCAGTGATAACAGATGCCCCCTGATGGATGAGGTTAGGAGCATATGTATAGCCGAAATCCATCAATGTTTCTTTTACTGAGAATGGTGGTGTGAGGGAGAGCAAGAGTAGGACCATGTAGAGCAATCCTTAGGATAAGAAAGGAACCTATAGGACCCAACTTTCCACAAGGTGCGTAACAATATACAACTGTGTACAAATGAGGCGGGCATGCCCCATGCTCATATTATGTAACTCTGGAAAAAGATGACGGAAATGGTGGGGTAGACAACTGCAACGCCCTCGGGGGCGGTAATGATAATGACATAAGACAATTCTGCAAAGGAACATACTCTGAGCAATGGGCAATGATCGCAGGAACAAGCAGCGACGATGATGCGGGCAGTGATGGCCCTGCCAAGTTCAGAGGTCTTCGGCAACTGATAATAATAACTGCAATAGTCGCAAAGTAAGACCCACCGCAACATGAGAAAGTGTTGGCGTCGAATGTTATGGGGGTCAATGACATCAAGGAGCAATGGTGTTTCTCCCTGTGCCGTCCGAGATATCTCATTGAATGGAAAATGAGAATCAAGATACTGTCGCCCTTCTGGAAAATTGTGTTGATGTCTACAAAAGGGGGACGCGACTCCCAGAAGAAAAGGGCTTCGCGGAATCTACTGTGGTGAGTAAGTGACAGAGGTACATGGACAAAGTCAAGAAGTGGGAAGACTCCAAACTTCCCTTGGTTGGAGGGTGTATGATATAAGGCGTGGCCGCAACCGTGTGACAAGATCAAGTGTTAGGGGGACGACAAGATCAGGGATAAGTTGTGCCAGAGGCGGGACAAGGTGAACAAATTCAGAGGATAAATGGTAAGTGACTTGAGTAGTAATCTGAAGATATAGACGATGCCAACGAGGGTAAATGAGAAGTAATGCTCCAACCAAGGGTGACATGGGTTGCGTATGGCCAAAAAGGAAAGTAGGTCACCAACAGTGATGAAAAAAACAAAGAAAAGGCGTTTGTACAATAAATAATGAATAATGTTGGAAAAACGTACAAATATAGAAACAGGTGCCCCAGTGTGAAATGAGTGCCCCAGGGAGGGCAGAAATTTCTTGGAAAACTGATGAAGGGTGGGGGCCCCATTGGTGAGTTTCTGTATGAGGTAGGTGGAATGAAGATAGGTTCGCAGATGGGCAAACTGATGGTGGATGAAATGGTGGGTTCGTGATCCTGCGGAGGTGCAGGTAAAAAGAACGTAACCATGAAGCGAGGATCTGGGAGTCCATATGGGAAGCTAGCAAAATGAGGAGAAGAAGTATGTGGTTGATCTGCAACATGATGAAAGACTACCGGGACTCCCATCCCTAAAGGGTAATGAAGAACAACATGAGTGTCAAAAGTGACAAAAGGTGCTATGAATGGGACAACTCATGTGGGTAAGAATGCTACCGGGTTACAGTACTGAAGATGCAACTGGAGGTGTGAGTACTGCAGAGCCGAGAATGGGTATCCTAAAGGCCAATATTAGAGGGTGTGACTAGAAATGTAAATGCAATACAGTGGGAGAGACTACATGCCAGTGCTGAGGATATACCTGAAGGAATGATGTTGAGAGATGATGATCAAGTACCTGCACAAAGAACAACCAAATACCCAAAGTGAAAAATATCTGAAGAGAATCAAAGATATGAGCATGTATTAGATAAATGTGACAATGCGTGTGCGTACCTGGCCATGATATGAAAAAAAAGGTGCCCTGGGGGCTCAGGATGAAAAGCGGCCCAGAGACTACTGTGATGTAGGTGGTGGGATGCTGATCCCGTGGCTGAAGACGGTTCGAAAAATGGACGCCGTGGGCTCCCGGAATGGTGAGTGGAAGTTTGGAAAAAGGCCTATATATAGCTGTAGGGCCCACATTTCCACCTCATTTGTACCTGCTGCTACAGTGAGTTTCCGAGAAGATTTAGAGGAGATTGGGTGATTCAGGGAGCACGAGGTATCTGATCGACGGTGTGCGAGTTTTAGGTTAGTGGTCTGATCATCCTGCATAGAAATAGGTTTCAAATTTTTGGGCAGGGTAGGTACGGGGGGTCATACAAGGGTTTTTAGGGGGTTTTGACTAGGGTGTGGGCCCACATGCATGAGCGATTCAGTGGAAGGCGCGCATACGTGTGCGCTTGTCCAGTGAATAAACGTGCATTGGTGCGCGTGAGAGAGAAATTAAGGCGCACCCTAGGGGTGCGCCTGTAAGTTCGACAGGCGCACACTAGCGCGCGCCTGTGGGGTGAACAGGCATTCACGAGAGCGCGCCTGTGAGTTTGACAGGTGCGTACTAGCGCACCCTTGTAGGGTGAACGAGCGAGTTCTCGAGCTCACCTGTGGGAAAAACAGGCACGCATAGTGAACAGGTGCACATGTGTGTGCGCCTGTGGGTGGTGAAACCGTGCCTTGGAGGCAAGGTTGAAGGGTGAAAGAATGATTCTTTTTGATGCATTTGATGGTTTCATAAGTTGATAGAGGACTCTGTGTTGTGTCCAGGTGGCTATATCAGTGACTATGGATGTACGGTGGCACGAGCGAGACTGGTCACAGCTGCGAGATGCTGTGGCCAATGCAGGGCCTGCGGTTCGAGCGGCTTTAGCAACCAGTGGGTTGCTAAAGTTTTTTGAGTGCCCATTGATACGGGCACATGAGTACTTACTCCAGTTCTTTCTCCAGATGTGGGGCCCAGATCAGCACTGCTTCCTCGTGCGAGGAGAGCAGATCCCCTTCACTGCGGTGGAGGATATCTATTTTTTGACGGGGCTCCCCTTCCGGGGAACGCCTCTGCCGACAGAGCCTGTGCTGCCGAGGGACACTCATCTACGGGATGTTGCCCGACGATATTTCTCAGGTGAGAACTACATGTCTGGGACTGTAGTGAGTATCAGTGGTTTGGATGCCCTGTTGCATCGTTGCATAGCGGCGATGATTGTTTGGGTGTATGGGTCACGAGCCACCCAACGGATCAGTGGTGGCGAGCTTCTAGTGATGGAGAGGGTGGTGGTGGGCCGCGAGCGGTTCGCCTGGGGTTTGACACCGCGCGGATGATCGCGCAGCTGGACCGTTGTCGGTCCACAGGTACCGGGGAGTTCGCATTCGGCTCGATCCTGGTAGCCTATTTCTTGGAGAGGGTGCCGATGATGTGCCCGAGGGTGCTTCTAGAGGCACCAGGGGTATGAGAGCCGCGCTTGAGGCGGTGGTAATCAGTTTTGGTTCGCCACAGTGGTGGCGAAGGTGGGCATTATTTCACAGCGCAGGTGACGCAGATATGGCGGCAGATGCCGCAGGTTATACTCAAGTACCCCTATGCTGGGGTGGACTTCCGGGGGGACCGGGACATGGTGTTGCCTCCTGGGGAGGTGTTCGACCATCGAGGTATGTTGTGTATTTATATGTTTTGATTTATGTTAGTTTGTGATATATCAGTTCATATGATGATGTATAGACACTGATACGATCTGCTTGTTTGTTGCATTGTGCATGTGCAGATTTAGCACCTCGCGGGCGCGAGGTGGAGTTGTATAGAGCATCGGTTCAGCGAGAGCCGGAGAGACCTCCACGTGGAGAGAGGTGGCGATGGGATGAGGCTGCGGGGCGACCTGCAGAGCCCGAGAGATTGGCGAGGAGGTGCTGATTTGATGACCCTGGTGCGGGGCCATCACACGCTCCTCCGACGACGGCCGAAGGTGATTTTGATGATATACGCCATCGTCTGGAGACGGTGTTACAGGACGTGCCTGAGGGCATGTGGATCCGTATCCAGGATGAGGGTTTCCTGGAGCAGTGCATAGGGTTACCGACACCATGGCGGTCGATCGTGCGACGAGCAGCTGTGCTTGCCGCCATGACTAGTGGACGCCTGCCGCCTGGGCAGGGGGGTCCTGCGGATGCTCCACCACCACCGCCTGGGGCAGGTGGGGATGGGCCGCCACCTCTTCCCGAGGGAGGAGCAACTGGGGGTGCGATTGAGGCACCCTGATGTATGTATTGTGTAGACCTTTTTGATAGGCTGGTGAGCCGATTTTTGTACCGAGATGTGGCACTGGCCTGCGGGCCGATGTATTTTTGTATGTAAACATTCGGATGGCCGGATAGGCCGATATATATATATATGAGTATACATATTTTGTGATCCAAATGTTGTTTACATGTGTGTTTTTGTTGATGATGATGATGTCTATTCTATCTATATGCTGTGACAGGATGTATGAAATGTTTATGTATGTGTAGCTTGATGTGATATATGCCAATTTAACACCATGTTAGCTATTTCATCTGTTATTTGATTTAATTCTCTTGGAATATGTGTAAATGTAATGGAATCAAAATGTCGAGATAATAATCTAACCTGTAGGTATTTGCGAAAGAGGCACGGATCGCGTACACGGTACACATTGTTGAGTTGGAGAATGCCTAGTTGGGAGTCGAGGAAAATGCTAAGGTGACGAATATGATGATGCTGGGCGTCGGTCAAGAGGCCAATGACAACAGTGTATTCGGCTTGGTTGTTGGTTGCTGGCCCTAAACATATGCCGCTGGAATGTAGCAGTGCATGTGAAGGGGTGTAGAGAGCCCAAGCAGCTGAAGCGAGATTTTGTGTCCAACGGCTGGCGCCGTCGGCATAACCAATGTGGTACGATGGTGGAGGAGTCATCTGTCAATAGCAAAAAGGGTAGTTTAGATGAGAGAAAAAAGATTAAAAACGCTAGAAAAGAAAAATAACCTAAAGTAGCATGACTACATTTAAGCATAAAATTTCTTGAGGTACAACCCATTGACGGGTTCCTTGAGTGAGAGGCCTTCGGGGGAGGCCAGGATGTATGCGCCTTTGGTGAGGTAATGTTGGATGATGTAAGGGCCATGTCAAAGTGATTCGAATTTTCCATGGACAAAGGTATCATGGGCGATATCATAGGCCAAGACGAGGTCGCCTTCACGAAATGATCGAAGGTTGACATGGCGATCAAAGGTAGCCTTGGATCATTTTTTAGCTGCCTCGTTGTTCTGTAATGAAAATCGATGATCTTCATCCAATGACTCCAAGTTCAGCAAGTGCTGCTCCATTGGAGCAGTGTCAGGTAAAAGCTCAATTGCGGTGCGTAGGGTGGGAATTTCGCACTCAATGGGAAGAGTTTCCTCGACCCCATGGGATAAATGAAATGGCGTGAAACCTGTAGCAGTCTTTACTACCATTCGATAATCCCATAGCGCGGAAAATAACATATGATGCCAATTGGTCTTATGTTTATTAACCGTGCACTGTAACATGGTCTTGAGGACTTTGTTGACTGCCTCGACCTGTCCGTTTGACTGAGGGTAGTATGGTGAGGCGAACTCGTGAGAGAAGCCTAACCGCGATGAGAGTTCAACGAAAATATCATTCTCAAAATGTTTCCCATGATCGGAAATGAGTTGGAGTGGTACTCCGAACCGGGAGATGACATGGTTGAAGAAAAAACGCGCTGCTGTGTCAGCGGTATTGTTGAAGGTGGGCATAGCTTCAGCCCATTTGGTGAAGTAATTGATGGCGACAACAATGTATCTGTGACCATTGCTGGAGGGGGGATTACAAGTCATAAAGTCAATGCCCCATTTACAAAAGGGGTCTGCAGTGATGACCAGGTGAAGAAGAGCGGGGGGAGCGCGGGCTTTGTTGGCATAGAGCTGACATTGCTCACATCGTTTCATGGCATGAATGCAATCATGAAATAGGGTAGGCCAAAAGTAACTGGCCCAGATAATATTTTGAGCCGTGGAGATGCCCGAAAGATGGCCCCCATAGGCGCCACTGTGGCAGTCATTTAAGACTCTGTCGGCCTCGTCAATAGTCAGGCAGCGACGAAGAATGGTATCGACGCCCCACCGATATAGGATGTCACCGATGAGGAGATAGCGGGGGACCTGATGGCGAATGCGTCGACGATCATCTCGTGATAGGTGGTTACCAAAATTTTGAGTTCGTAGGTAGACGAGGAGGTCGCCATACCAGGGATCATCTGAAGCGATGTAAAAGAGATGTTCGTCAGGAAAGTCAGTATTGACGGGAGCACTAGGTGTGTCAGAGGGAAGGGCCGTGACAAGTTCAGCGAGAACGAGGGCCTTCTTACTCTTGGGTGTTGAGAACATGAGGTTGTAATTCTGAAGGATAATGATCCAACGAGCGAATTTGCTGTTAACTTGGCGACGGCTGAGCAAATATTGCATAGGGTTGGAATCTGCGACGACCTTGGTGGTACGAAGCAGAATGTAATGGCACAATTTTTGAACTGCAAGGACAACTGCCAGAGCAAGTTTCTCTTCATGTTTGTATTTCAGGGGTGGTCCTGAGAGGTTCTTACCGACGTAGTAAATGACGTGTTCATGATTGTCATCTCCGAGCTGGACGAGGACACCGGCTACTGATACAGTCGATGCTGATACATAGAGGATGTAGTCGCGATTGTAGTCAGGTGCACTAATCAATGGTGCATTGGAAAGTGATGCCTTAAGATCGTCAAATGAATGTTGAGCATAGTCATTCCAATGAAAAGGGATGTCGTGACGTAGTAAGCGAAGGAAACCATCTGCGCATATAGTGTAATCAGGAACAAAACATCTAAGAAAGTTGGCTTTGCCATGTAGACTCTGAAGTTGTCATAAATTCCGAGGAGGTGGGATTTCGGTGATGGCTTTGACTTTGAGGGGGTCCACAGTGATACCGCTTTGTGAAACAATAAAACTGAGGAGGCATCCTGCGGTGACGCAGAACACACACTTGAGAGGGTTCAAGTGAATGTTGTATTGACGACACCGTTGAAAGATGATTCGTAAATCATAGAGGTGTTGGGTGCGTTTCTTAGAGCGAGCAGTGAGATTGTCTAAGTAGGCGAGGATGATTGCAGCCAGATCGTGAAAGATGTATGTCATCGCACATTGGAAGGTTGTGCCAGCATTTTTTAAGCCGAAAGACATGACACGATACACAAAAGTACCCCACGGGGTGATGAATGCAGTTTTGTACTGATCGGCTGGGTGGATCTGAATTTGGTTATAGCCAGAAAATCCGTCCATAAAGGAGAGGGCCTCGTGGCCGGCGCAGTCATCAATAATCTGATCGATGAAAGGTGTTGGGAAGTTGTCCTTGGGACATGCGTTATTGAGATCGCGGAAGTCGGTGCAGACACGGATAGAGCCCTGTTTTTTGTCGACGGGTACAGGGTTGGAAACCCATGAAGTATAAGCGATGGGGTAAATGAATCTGTCCATACGCAATTTGTCAATTTCAGCTTTGATTGCCGCGGCCTTGGATGGGTGTAGCGGTCGTTGTTTCTGGCGAACTGGTGTGATATTGGGCCAGGTGTCGATGCGATGTTCGACGATAGAGGGGTCGAGGCTAGGCATCTCCGTGTATGACCAAGCAAAGATATCCCTATATTCCTGGAAGAGGGTTTTATATGCGGCGATTTCCTGAGGAGTGCAAGCAGCTCCAATGATGATTTCTCCGACGATGCCCGGTTTAATGGAAATGTCGATTTTGATGGTGGGGGAAATGTTGGCCAGATTACCTTCTTCAAAAGCGTCAGGTGCAGGGATAGGATTGTTGAACCAATCGATAGGCCCCGAGGGGATAAAATATTTGGTTTCGACCGCGTAAATAGGATTGTGGCTAGGAGGCATGAGGGTGTCCTGTGGAAGGAAGAGGGAACGATGATGTAGTGCATTCCAGGGAGAGTCTCGGTGTTGTAGTTCTTCCAGTATTTCTTCATTGCATTAGAAACGACGGGAATATAATGGATCGTGAGTGATCTCTGTGATAGGGTGATTGCCCCCTGCTGAAGAAACAGAGGGGGTATCGCTAGGAGAGGGTGAGGGTTCACTCGACATAAACCATATATTGAGGTACTGAGGGGTACCCGTAATGGTGGGATGGAGAGTCTCCGCAGGGGGATGAGCGGGAGAGTTGGGTGGGTTATGGGGTAAATCCGCATAAATGTCATTTAAGAACCAAGGAGGTGTTGGGAGTGCCTTGGGTTCGGGCGAAATGATATGAAGATCTTCGAATGGTGAAGATATGTCAATGATCGCCTCTGCAGGTTGGTGATGTAGAGGTAACTGACGTCGCCGATATTTCAGGATCATAGGACACTGGTATGTAAAATGAGCCAATGAATCACAAAGAGAGCAAGGGCATCTCATGCGTTCATTGACTGAAGTGGTGACATAGCGAATGTCAGTGATTTTTGTTGTGGAAGACGTGGCAGGGTGTGGGTTGTTCTGAAAGTCTTGGCTTATGATAGCTAATGCCTGTCGGAAACGAGGCAGTGCTGGACAATGATGGGTGTAATGTCCATACTTAGAACAGATGGCACACGTGAATTTGGTCCTCAACCCTTTACTACTAGAAGGTTGAGTGGTTGCAGTAGTAATGGGTGGTGTGGGGGTGGGATTGGGGGGAATCAAATTCCGTAGTTCTGGTAGTGATGGGCAGTTGTTGGTTTGGTGACCCTCTTTGTCACAAAATGCACAAGGTGGTGAGATGCACAGAGGAAGTGGAGCTGTGGGCTCCTTTTTCTTTCTCCCGCCCCCAATGGTAGCAGGGGGGGTAGAAAGTATGGGGGTCGTGGGGGTGAGGACAAGAATCGTCATGGGGAGTCCTGCCTGTGGGCAAGGGACCATCTCCGGTGGATGTAAGTACCACACTGGTATTGCTAGTACCATATTGGGTAGTGTGAGCGTTGCGGCTACCTGGAAAGCTTCTATACCTAGTGGAGGGTAAAAGAAGGGAATTTGAGTGAGGGGTCGGGGAACTGTCTCCCAAATGGGACTAGGCCCTTGAGGGGATGTGGATTCGTGGACCGTAGGGGTCGACGAGTGCGCAGGAGGCTCTTGTGGGAGTGGTGCTGCGACTATTGAGACGTCAGGAATGACTGAAGCCTCCTGAGGAGGACGAGTATCCTCCTGGTGAGTTTCGTTAGAGGAGACAACACATACTTGACTAGGGGTAAGGAGTGGTGGTGCTCCATGGTATGTCCCTAACAAGGATGGATCTTTGAAGATCCCATGACCCATCTCTACTAGTGGATATGCATCTTTGTTGGTGTGAATGAGGGGAAGAATGTTATCGAGACTGGCAGATGGGTTTGTCTCATAATGCGAGACTTGGTCGATGGTCACAATCTTTCCATTATGGGGGAACATGATTGTCCGAAAGACGGAAGAGGCCACTGCTTTCATAGCATACATGTAGCTACGTCCGAGAAAGATATTGTAATCGAGCTGAGCGTCGATAACTTCAATGTCAATGAGAATAGTTTTTCCCCCGAGTTCCACGGGGAAATTTTGGAAGAGCCCTTCAGAAGATGATGGTCGTCCGTCATAAGATCGTAATGTGATGGTGGAGGGTATGAGTTCTGGGGAACCGAGTTTCTACCATACTGTTTTGGACATGATGCAGGTAGATGCCCCTTCATCGATGATACACCGATGGACGGTGATGTTCCGTATTTTTACTAGTATTTGAATAGAAACTGCGGCGGGAAGACGCGGTTCGCAGCTATCAAGGTCAAAGGTGATGAGTTGAGTGTCAACAGGGTCGACTGCCCCCAAGGCAGAAAGTAGTGATTTCCACTGCGTGGGACAAGTCTGGAGGACTTCCAGAACTGACATGGCAGACGAGGATTGTGCTAAGTCATCTACCAAGATGTAGTTATGTGCTGCCCTAGCCTGTGGATTGTGAACATTCCTGCGCAAGGGAATGCGAGGGATGCGTAGTGGTGGTTCGGTGGAAGGGCGAGGGATCACCAATGGGGGTCCCGTTGGTGTAGGGTTTGTCTCTGGAGATGTAGGAGTAGACTCAGCTGTGGTAGGATATTGACGATTGCGTGTTTGCAAAATAATTTCTTCCTCACTGGTGAGGAGAATCGTTCGCTCTACTGGGTTGTTGGGGTTGTGGTATTGGCCCACCTGGGGTGGGGGATGCTGCGTGTCCTACTGGGTGTTTATGACACCTTGATGTGGGATAGGATTTTGCAGCATGGCGGGAGGGGGTTGTTGCGCATATTGTTGTTGTGCTTGCTGTAGGGCAGGTTGCGCGGGAGAAGGGGGAAGACTTCCAGAGTCTTTCAACCTTTTGAAATCAGCGATCTGGGAGCAATGGTGAGTGTAATGACCGTACACTCCACAAAGAGCACAAGGGTGGATGGTTTTGACAGTATTCCACCCTGGGCGTTTGTTGTTATTGCCCCCTTGGGGGTTTTGGTTCCCTTGGTTCTGGTTGCCCCCAGTGGGTTGATGCTGTGGAGGTTGATTCCCGCCTTGACCAGGATTGTTGTTGTTATTCTTGTTCCTTCCTTTCCTCTTGGTGTTGTTTGATGGATGAGTTGGATTGGCTGTGTTCAATTGTTCAAAATTTTGATATTGTTGAGCAGCAGAGGGTTGAACAAAATTTACCCCCGTATGAGGATGTGGGGGAGCCATTGGTTGTGGAGGACCAGGAAAGGGAA
>ML841449.1:0-21693 GCA_009831015.1 Picea engelmannii | reverse complement strand
ACCGGAAGAGATGTTCACCGGAAAGAAGCCAGAGGTAAGCCATCTCAAAATATTTGGTTGTCCAGTGTTTATTCATATACCTGAAGAAAAGAGAAACAAGTTGGACCCTTCAGGAAAGAAGGGAATATTTGTGGGATACTGTGAGGTCTCCAAGGCCTTCAGAATCTATATACCAAGTCAACATCACATTGAGATCAGCAGGGATGTGACCTTTGATGAATATGCAGCGCTCAAGAAATCTAAAATATGCCAGCTTGAAGAGGTATATGAAGAGGAACCCGTAATCCCCAATACTGCAATGAGGGAGGTTCCCAGAGCTCCAGAACCAATGAGGGAAGTCGTAACTTCCCCTGATGAGGAAATTCTAGAAGACCATGATATAGTAGAAGTGCAAGAACCTCCTCAGATGACAATCCTCCATAAAAGATAGCCATCTTGGGCTAGAGAGCTTATTCAAGATGGAGAGAAGTATGGTGTTCCCGAAGGAACTACAACACAAGTGAAAATACCAAAGCCATTCTCCAGTTATATGGCTTTGATGTGTGATCTCCTAGAAGAGGAGCCTACCTGTTTTGAAGAAGCCATTCAGAGGAAAGAATGGGCAGATGCCATGACAGAAGAATACCAATCCATAATGAAGAATGAAGTATTGAAAATAGTTCCCAGACCAAAGAATAAAGATGTGGTATCCTCTAGATGGCTCTTCAAAATAAAACATGTTGTTGATGGAAGTATTGAGAAGTATGAAGCAAGATTTGTCGCTCATGGATTTTCCCAGAAGGAAGGCATTGACTATGAAGAGACATTCGCTCATGTGGCCAGATACACTTCGATCGGGACCATCACATCTCTTGCAGCTAAGATGAAGTGGAAGCTGCACCAGATGGATGTGAAGACAGCTTTCCTAAACGGTGTCATCGAAGAGGAAGTGTATATAGAGAAACCTCAAGGATTTGACGTTGAAGACAAGAAGTCTCATGTCTACAGATTGAAGAAATCCTTATACGGATTGAAGCAAGCTCCTAGAGCTTGGTATGGTTGTATAGACAGTTTCTTGATGAGCTTAGGCTTTACCAAGAGTAAAGCAAACTCAAATATCTACTTCAAAATTATGAATAATGAGCCAGTAATCTTACTGCTATATGTGCATGACTTATTCTTAACTGGAGAAGAAAAGCTCATCGTTGAATGTAAAAGGAAACTTGCCTTGGAATTTGAAATGAAAGACCTTGGCCTAATCCATTACTTCTTAGGTCTTGAGGTATGGCAGAGTCTTGAGAGGATCTTCCTTAACCAAGGGAAGTACACGGTCGAAATCTTAAAGAGATTCGACATGCTGGAACGCAAACCCATGAATACACCCATGGAAGCGAAGTTGAAGCTGTTGGTCGATACTTCGTCAGATTTGATTGATGCCACACTGTACAGACAGATTATTGGATCGTTGATGTACCTGACAAACACCAGACCAGACATTTGTTTTGTCGTGAACACCTTGAGTCAGTTTCTGGTAGAACCCAGACGTGTTCACCTAGTGGCTACAAAACATGTGATGGAGTACCTTAAAGGTACAATAGATTATGGTCTCAGCTATGATGGAGATCATGATTTCACATTGAGTGGATATATTGATGCAGATTGGGTAGGAAATGTTTCTGACATGAAAATCACTTTAGGATGATGTTTCAGTTTGGGATCAGACATGACCTCGTGGCGGAGTAGGAAGAAATTTAGCATTGCTCTCAGCACAGCGGAAGAAAAATACATTTCCGCATGTTTTGCTAGTTGCGAAGCTATATGGCTTTGAAAGTTGTTGACCGGCCTATTTGACTTAGATATGAGAGCAACCTTGATTCTATGTGACAACCAGAGCTGCATAAAGATGACAGAGAATCATGTATTCCACGACAGGTCGAAGCACATAGAGATCCACTATCATTACATCCATGACATGGTACAGAGAGGATCCTTGAAGCTCCAGTACATTAGCATGGATGAACATGTTTTTGACATGTTGACCAAGCCTCTATCTCATGTAAAGTTTGAGTACTTCCGAGATAAGCTTGGCATAGTCCGAAAGGACCTTCCTCGAAAGGGGAAGTAGATGTGATGTTTCTTGCTTCTGACCTAGTTGTCAAACATAAAGAAATATGTGATGTGTTCATTGCTTCTGACCTAGCTGTCAAACGCAAAGAAAGATGAGATGTGTTCCTTGCTTCTGACCTAGTTGTTAGACGTAAATCAAGATGATATGTTCCTTGCTTCTAACCCAGTTGTCAGATGTAAAGCAAGATGAGATGTTCCTTGTTTCTGACCCAGTTGTTTGACGTAAAGCAAGATGAGACGTTCCTTGCTTCTGACCAAGTTGTCAAATGTAAAGCAAGATGATATGATGAGACTAGCACTAAGCTTCCGGCTGGATAGCTGTGATGTAAAGCCAGTCTAGTATCATGCTTCCAGCCTGATGGTTGTGATGTAAAGCAGGATGAGTATCTTGCTTCCAGCTTGAGTGTTGTGACATAAAGCAAGACGATGAGATGAGACAAGTACTGAGATTCCAACTTGACAGTTGTGACATAAAGCCAGTCTTGTATTATGATGAGCCATCCTTGTTTTGTGATGATGATGATGTATCAATTTTTATACTAATACATATTGATGCAAATGATGATGGCATTCCTTTGAGAATGATGATGTTTCCGATGAAGAAAACTTCCAATGATTTATAGATACGCCAGCCAAGATGATATTGATGATGTTGTCCTCCCACTTGATGTTGTTGATGATGTTGTCCTCTCTCTCTTGCATGATGTTGCTGAAGAATACCATTCTTGTTAAGGGGGAGTGTTGAAATAATGTAACTGGAAAGAGTATTCTTATTTTTATTGATATATTATTCATAGGATCAATCCCCATTTTGGATTGATCATGTCGGTTCTTGTAATAGGACCAAATCCCCTTTTGCGGATTGGTCAAAAGAAAATTGTAAAAGGCAAAATAAGAAGTCAGCCCCAGCAGTTATTGAAGAGACCCAGAAATATAATAAAGGTGGGTTTACCCACCCAGTTTGAGAAGTCGGCCCTGCCAGTGAACAGACACTTCACACGTGCCAGAATTGTATAAATAAAGGAGGCTAGCACCTCACTTAGACACAACTAACTTGCTCAATTTGAAGGACAAGTTCTGATCTGTTACCAGCAAAGGAGAGAGAGAGTGGCGCATATCTAGGAGAGGACTTTTTGTATTAGCATAAGAGATCTTTTGGCGTTGTATTGGTTATCTATATTAAGGAAGTTTTGTTGGGTTTTCTTCTCCTAGAGGGTTTCCCAGGATAAATGTTGTGTCTCTTGTGATTGTGTATTTCATAGTGATCTTGGATTATGTTATTGTTATCTAATGAAAGGAAAACATCTATAATAATGGCTTAAACATTAACAGTTATCCAACCTTGAGATCGTAGGGTTTGGAAGTGAAACAGAATTAGCTCCATGTGATTTTTGAGATCAAGGAAATGCTTTTTCAAGTAGAATATTACATGCTCTCCTAGATCAACTATAGGACTAGAAAATTGATCCACCAAATCGTCATCTTCCATGGATTTTCTCTGAAAACACTCCCAAAATCTTAAACCCTAGCCACTTAGGGACTCATGGCACCACATATCTCTTGATGAGATCTTGTTCATCCCATATCCATGATTGTTATAGTTTTTTTGTGTTTATTTATGATGTTTATTAAGATTTAAATAAATTAACAATCACTTCAACGAAATAATGATCTGGAATGGATCATTTTTCATCTATCTTGGTACTTTTTGGGTGGAAAAATTGGAGGAATTAGCTTGCAAATCCCATTTTAGTGGGAGACACGATATGGAAATTGGGGGTCTAGAACCCTTTCAAAGACATGTTGAGGCATCAAGCGACACTTTTTGGGGTCGAAACTTTGTAAGCATATCCCCCACCCCTTAACGTTGTTCTACACATTGAGACCTTTTGAATAGTGTGAAAATCACCTGAATCAAAGATCATGTGTAAAATTTATGCCTCTCACAAGTTGACCCACCTTGTCGACCACCATGGTATCATGTGGATGCCACATCAACCCCCATTACTCACACATGTGGGGATAATCATGTGTGAACTTTCAAGAATATTTTAGAAGGTCCAAAACCTAACGCTAATTAAGGGTTGAGGAATCCAAAAACCCTAATTCTAGACGGCTATCAGATTATGTTAAATAATGGGTTGTTTTCCATTATTTTATCATTCTGCTTATTCCATAGTTGAGAAAATCATCTAGGGGTGGGATTCGATAGCATAACAAAGGAGAAGGAAGATTGTGTAGAAGCCATCCAAGCTAAGTGATAAAGGAAACTCCATAGTGAGTGTCCCTTCTTTGTATTTGCATTTTCATAACCGAATGAAAGAGAGCAAAGAATAGGCCTCACCTTATAGCTGAGTTTTCTCTCATATCAGGTTTCCTAGGATACATCTTGTGTTCATTTTGTGGATAGTGTGTTCATTTGCTTGCTCTTTCATTTCTATATTTCAATTATTTTCATAAATTTGAGCATTAAACTAGTAAAACTAAATCTAGGATCTAAGGAAATATATTGAATAACAAAATATTATTAAGCTAGTATTAATAAATCTGGGATCTAATGAAATAAATTGAATAATAAAATATTTCATAATATTGTAAGATTAGTTGTGACAAATTGTTCAAGTGGAATATCCATGGTAGTTTACATATCATATTGGTACCCGATTAGTTTTCTTCGATGTATTTGTGGAAAGTTAAAGATAGAATAATTGGATTAAGAAGGAAGTAGTAGAATCCTAGCCATGGAGAATGAGTTTATTCATAACAACCCTCGAGATGCAAGAGAAGAGATATTTGCAAGGCTGGAAGAGAAAGTTTTTTATATATCTTGCAAGTTGTTGATATATCTTTTGAACAAGTTTGGACCTTTCTGGGAGGTTGGTATCTCTAACTCATAAGTTGAATCAAATGAGAAACTAGGAGATAGTGAAAACCCAAAAAATGAATCAAAAAAAGATCCCAAGAAACAACAACTAAATTCTAGTGTCATCACTCCTTCACAACCTCTATTTAAAATGGAAGCCAAAGTGAACATCAAGCCATGCCAAGGTGAGATCAAAGCTATTAAGTTGAATTATTGGTTGCAACAGTCATAAATGTATTTCATTGTCCATAATATAGATTAAAAGAGAAAAAATCCATTTTCTCGACTGAAACTTGAGAACCATGCACTAACCTAGTGGGAAAGTCACATGAAGACACTTAGGCTAGAGGGTGATCCACCAGTAACTAAGTGGGAGGTGTTCAAAACCCTCATCAAGTCTCAACTTTACCCTATTGGATATGTAGAGGACCAATGGATTTGTTGGCATCACTTCAATTAGAGGCAAGGGCAAAGTGTGCAAGAGTACACCACAAAGTTCAGGAAGATGGAAATCATGTCAGGTATCTCTCCCAAGAACCCAAACATACTCCTCAAGTATCTAGGGGGTCTGCAAAATAATTTTTAGAAGCAAGTGATTCTCTTCAAAGCAAGGACCATTGATGAGGCATGTGTGCAAGCACAGTACTGGAAAAACACGGGGCTTAAGAAAGGACAACCAAAGTGGTTCTAAGTAGAAATACCAACAAGATGATTCCAAGGAGGGGAAGAAGAAGTGGAAAGGAAAAGATAAGAAATGATAGCCACTGCACATAATTGAAAGGATCCAAACAACCATTGTAATATCAATGGTCACACAAAAGATAAGTGTTGGAAAATACATCCAAAGCTAAATCCAAAGAACCATAAGATGGATGCCAATAAGAAGCACAGAATAGCCACAGATTCAAGAAACTGGTAGAGAGCAGTTTAGATGTGAATGAGAAGATTGTTTATTCCTCAGTGCAAAAGGATGTGAACCTAAGTATCCTTCTTCACAGGGAAGAGAAGGATATGAAAACTCTTCCATATTAATATCCTGATCAAAAATACTAAGGTAGATGCTCTATTAAACTTTGGTCCCTAGGAAAACCTCATAGCATCCAAGTTGATCAACAAGCTTTGGTTGGAAGTTCATGATCATCCTATCCCATATCCAATGGGATGGGTAAACAAGGATGTAGAGCTTAAGGTCACAAAATAGTGTAAGATCAAGTTTGGTGTAAGTGCAGATTTTATCGATGAAGTAGAGTTAGATGTAGTACCCCTTGATGTCTGTAGTGTAGTGTTTGGAAGCCCCTGCATGCATCTGAGGGATGTGATATTCACTAAGAGATAAAACTAGTGTCGTCTTATCAAGGATGGGGAATATTATATCATCAACACACACAAAGGTAAGTCAAACATCTCTCTAGTAAGTGCCAACCAAGCTCAAAATATCAATTCTAGTAAGAACTATGAATTCATTTTCATAAGAGAGAAACAATTGGGTGATGAATCGATAAGAGTAAAGGAATCCCTTGAGGGATGTACTAAAGAGCATAAATTACAGTTGGACGAGTTGTTGAAAGTGTAGAGGAGTGTTTTCCTGAAGGCCTACTACATAAGAGGGAAGTGGAGCATGAGTTATGGTTGTTTCCTAACTCCCCATTACCAAATATTGAGCTATATAGATAGTTTATTCTATAAGCAGACAAAGTGAAGAAGCAATTGCAGCAATTATTGAAACTGGGAGTAATTAACTAAGAACATCACATTGTGGGTCACCTATCATCATATTACCCAAGAAGTATGGGGTTTGGCGAATGCTTATTGGCCACAAAGATTTTAACAAGATCACACTCAAGAATCAGTGCCCTCTATCTAGGATCAGTGATTTATTAAACCAGTAGTAGTATGCCAAGCACTTCACCAAGTTGGATCTCAAATTGGGATACCACCAGGTATGCATTAAAGAAAAAGACACCTAGAATATTGCCTTCAAGACAAGGCAAGGTTTGTATGAATGGTTGGTCGTGCCTTTTCATTCATGTAATGCACCAACTACATTTATGTGAAGAGCACACCTCGCATCTCATGCAGGTGTTAGAGACTCTAAAAAAACACCAAATACTAGATAACCTTAAGAAATGAGAGTTTTCTCAGTAGTCATTGGTGTATTTGGGGTACGTGTTCGATGGAGGGGAACTCAAGATAGATCTCATGAAGAGAGAGACCATCCTCAACTGACCAGATCCTACTATTGTCACTGAAGTTAGGAGATTTGTTGGGGAAACACAATACCTACAGAAGTTCATAGCATCATTTTCAGTGATAGTTGCACCGCTCCATGCCATAACAAGAAATGGTAAGAGTTTCTAGTAGGGAAAGACTCAACAAAAATCTTTCAATGCACTAAAGCAGAAGATCAATCAAGCACCAATCCTTGCATTGCTTAACTTGTAGAAGCCATTTGAATTGGATACGGATGCAAGTGGATATGATATGGGAGTGATCTTAGAGAAATCCTCGTAAGTCGGTATGATATAATTCTAAGATGTTTCATGGGGGAGTCTTGATGCAATATACCCGACGAATAATAATATGTGAAACAAAAATATTAGCAAGCAGTAATGGAACAACAAGATTCTAGCTAGAACAATACCATAATAACACTAGAAAGAGAACCTTTATTAGAGATAGCAATGTTCACTTGCCTCTTCGAGGGGGAGACCTCTAGCAGAGCAAAGATCTATTACAATAATCTCCAAGACAAGATATCCAATGCCTCTTACTCTTATTTATACTAATTCTACCTTCTAAGGAAACATCTAGAGGAAGATACTTATAGAAGCGGATGCTTCTATTGGGTCTTCTTACATTGACTTATTCTCCTTTATTTATTAGGCCTTATTAACTAATGTTTTTATTTATTACATACAAAACATATCCTATTAACTAATGACCCATAGAGAGGGGTTAGGATTGGATCCTAACATGCCCTTCCCCTTCAAAATCAGCCTTGACCTCAAGGTTGCAGGTGCAGAAACTATTGCAGTATGGCCGATGGTTCCCAGGTCACATCCTCTAGTGATGTGTCCTTCCACTTTATTAGCACTCCCTTGATATTTCTTCCATGTAGCTAACAATCACGGTGATTGAGGATTGCTTCTGGTTGGAGCCAAATGGATCCTTCTTCATCTAATTCTGGAAGGATAGTTTGGACCCTGCAATTTTGTCCCACCACTTTCTTCAGACAGGAAACATGGAACATCAGATGGATTTTGGAAGTAGCGGGAAGGGCCAATTTGTAGGCCATTGAACCAATACAATTGATGATATGGTAGGGCTCATAAAACTTGGGTGCTAACTTGTGATGTCCTTGGACTTTGAGAGATGTTTTCTTGTAAGTTTGGATTCAAAGAAACACTTGATCACCTTCCTGAAAAACCCTTTTCTGAACGATGATGGTCCACATGTTGCTTCATGCAATTTTGGGCCATGTGGAGGCTATCCTTCAAATCCACTAGGGTGGTTGTGCGACCTTGCAACAATGTATCAATAGATTGGACCTTTGAGGTGCCTGGAAGATAGGTAGTGACTGTAGGTGGGCGTTGGCCATACACTGCTTCATATTGGGTCATTTTAGTGGTCGTATGATAGGAAGTATTGTACCACCATTCTGCCAAGGGGAGCCATGGAACCCACTAGTGTTGTTTGTCTGAAGAAAAACACTGCAAGTAGGTTTCCAAATGTTTTTTGACCACTTATGTTTGGTTGTCAGAATGGGGGTGATATGTTGTGCTTATGCTCAATTGGGTGCCCTGCAATTTAATTAGCTCTCTCCAAAATGTGTTGGTGAAAGTTGGGTCACGATCAGATACAATAGAGGTGGGAATGCCATGTAACTTGAAAATCCGATCAAGAAAAACTTGTGTGACTAGTGTGGGTGTGAAAGGGTGGGGTAATGCACAAAAATTAGCATACTTGGAGAGGAGATCAATCATCACCACGATGATGGACTTGTTCCCAGCTTTAGGAAGGCCCACTATAAAATCCATGGAGATTTTTGTCCACGTAGAAGTTGGAATGGAAATGGGTTGTAGGGCACCTAGATACTTGATAGTTTGACCTTTATTGCATTGGCACACCTCACATTCTATGACAAAGTGAACGATATCCTTCTTCATGCCTACTCAGAAAAAAATAACAACGGGCACGAGCATATGTCTTTTGGAACCTCAAGTGACCCACAATAGCTGATGAGTGCAACTCATTTAAGAGCCTCGGCTTGAGTGCTTAAGAGGATGATAGAACCAGAAAATTTTTATATCTAAGAATATTGTCCTACCAAGTGTAGTCGATGGGTGGATTAGGGTCCTCCTAAAGGAGATGAATTATCTTGGAGAAAGTCAAGTGTGTTCGCCACTCTTGGCATACTTCTTCAATCTAATCAAGCACTGGTAAGGATAAGGAATAGAGGGAGTCATCCTCCTCATTTTTCTTGACAATGCGTCTATGACTATATTATCTTTTTCCCTTTTGTCTATGATTTCATAATCATAACCCAACATTTTGGTCAACCACTTATTTTGTTCTAGGGAGGATAGTCGTTGCCCCAAAAAATATTTCAGACTATGGTGATTTGTTTTGATCTAGACATGATGCCCCAAGAGATATGGTCATCAGGTGTGCACCACATGGAGAATGGCCATCATTTATTTTTCATACATAGATATGCCCAGATTGTGACCACTCAATGCTTGGCTAGTAAATGTCAATGGTCAACCATCTTGTGTGAGTACTGCACCTATACTAGTTCCAAAAACGTTTGATTCCGCCACAAAGGTTTTGTTGAAGTTAGGAGCTGCTAGGACAAGAGTAATGCACATGGCCCTCTTTAATTTGGTGAATTCTTTCTCAGCAATAGGTGTCCAATGAAATGTTTTCTTCTTAAGGAGGTCGGTCAAGGGATTAGCATTTTTTCCATAAAGGTGGACAAATTTCTTTTAAAATCCTGTGAGACCAAGAAAACCCCTTAGGTGTTTTAAGGTCATGGGTCACGACCACTCCTGCATAGCTTGTATCATTTTGGGGTCCACTTTTACCCCTTCGCGAGTGACAATGTGTCCCAAGTATTCCACCTCACTGGCTTCAAATGAACATTTCGTCTTTTTGACAAACAATTGGTTTTCCTACAGCAAGTGAAGGACTTTGTCCACATGAAGAAGGTGGCTATCCCAAGTACGGTTGTAAATGAGGATGTCATCAAAGAAAAAAAAAACAAACTTTCGAAGGTAAGGTTTCAATAGTTTATTCATGAAACTTTGAATGGTGGGTGGGGCATTACAAAGGCCAAAAGGCATGACCAAGAATTCATAATGTGTTTCATGAGTTCTAAAAGAAATCTTTGGAATATTTTCCTCCTTCATCTGAATATGGTGATAGCTGGAGCGAACGTCTAATTTGGAGAATACATAGGCACCTTGGAGTTCATGCAACAAATCATCAATGACAAGAATGGGAAAGTAATCTTTGGTGGTCAATTTATTCAGGGCATGAAAATCAGGGCACATGCGCAAAGTACCTTGTTTCTTTAAGACCATCACCATGGGTGAAGAATATGGGCTGGTACTAGGGAAAATTACCCCCGCCTCCAGTAATTATTGGACCATCTTTTCTATTTTATTTTTTTGAGCAAATGGATATATGTAGGGATGTACATTGGGGGGTTGATTTCTCGAAAGGAGAGGGATGTTGTGATCGTTCTCGCCCCGGGAAGGAGGGAAGGTAGTGGGAACCTCAAATACCATGGGGTACTTGTCCAAGATGAGTTGTAGGAAAGAAGTAATTACCTGAGAGGCATTAAATTGAGCAATCACACAATGGTGGACTTTCTTCAAAAAAATTTCCATCCTGTGAGAGCTGATGATTTTAGGAGAGTCTACTTGGAGACCTCGGAGGCTATAGGGGTGGGCATCCTGGGTGAAGCTCATATATAATTCTTGATAATATATTGTGATTTTCCCCAGAGTGTGAATCTATTCCACCCCTAATACAATATCACAAACACCCATGGAAATAGAGAACATGTAGGTTTTCAGATGATAATCACCCATTTGGAGTTTGAAATTATCACAATGGCCCCCACACTTCATAGTACCGCCATTAGCGATGAGGATTTGAAAATTAGAAACAGGGCAGACAAAGCAATGGATCTCATCAGCAAGCTTATGATGAATAAAATCATGGGTGCTACCACTATCAATCAATACCACCAGCATCCTATGTTTGATGTAGCCTTTGATATTCAATGTTTGCGGGGTCTAAATGCCCCAGAGTGCATGAAGCGATATGACGGGTTCCTATGGTTCCACAGGGGTTACTACTGGAGCTTTGAAATGATCACTTGGTTGAACCTCCTCTGGGTCAGAAGCCTCATCTGATGGTATGTCTTCATAGGGAGAGGAATTTGATGCATCAATTTGGAAGAACTTTTGTTCTCTACATTTATGCCCTAGGGAATACTTTTCATCACAATAGTAGCAAAGTCCTTGCTTGCGACGTTCCACCATTTATATTGGAGATACCTTTTGGACCTTCAAGGTTTGTTTCAGAGTTGGGTTAGCCCCGAGGATAGGATGGTTGGGGAATGTAGCCTTCAAGGTTGATGCCTGAAGGATGGTCTATGCATCCTTTGCTAATTGACCTGCCTGCAACCAGGTAATAGGATTATGCATGCTCACATGAGCCCCAATGGCTTCCTTTAAGCCACTAATAAAACATTCAAGGTAGAATTCATCAGATAATCCCTCGATTCGGATAGCCAAATATTCAAATGTCATGATGAAGTCTTTGATTAATCCAGTTTGGCATAGCTTAGTGAGCTTGCCCAAAAAATGTGATTCTCGATCAAAACGGGCACAAATTGCTTTAGTGAACATGTTCCAAGTGGGGTAGTCCTAGATAAAATTTCTTATGCCAGTGCCTCTACTCCCAACGTTCTTGACCCAAGTACAAAACCCCTACATGGAGTTTGGTCTCATCATCCCGAATATCATGAAGGGAAAAGTATTTTTCCATTTGAGAAACCCATCTGGTGGGGTTGGGACCATCAAATGTTTGCATGTCAA
The DNA here is from genome assembly GCA_009831015.1 of Picea engelmannii. Lineage (NCBI taxonomy): Eukaryota > Viridiplantae > Streptophyta > Pinopsida > Pinales > Pinaceae > Picea > Picea engelmannii. The sequence continues at coordinate 9,615 of ML841449.1, read as the reverse complement.
CTTTGGGTGCCTTATTCCAAGAGGGTGGAGAACCCCAAGGGGAGCAGGACGAGTGAGTATAATCATAATGGGAAGACTAAGGGTCCTTTGGATTGGGCTCAAGATTCTTAGTCTTGAGGATTTGGTCCAGAACTTGGGATTTCTTATCAAGGGCATTTTGTAAGGTGGTGTTCATGGTGGCCATTTTTTGTTCTAGGTTGGACACCTTGTCCTCCAAGGTTTCTTGGGACTAAGAGAAATTGGTAGGCATGGTGGAGGCTTAAGTAGAAAAGGTGTCGAGACGAAAATATGGGCCTAATATTGATAGGTACCCGAGTGATCAAGACAAAGAGAGGAATCCAATGGGATAGGTCGCAAATAAGGGAATCCTGGATAGGGTTGGGTCCGCCTAAAAAAGGATTAAAAATGGCGGGTACCACTATGATCAGGATGAAGAGAGGAATCCAATGGACCAAGTCTCAAATAAGGGTGCATCTTGGCCCCATACTTTTTACTCCTGTAGAGTTATTCTCCGATCTAAATAATATTGCAGTGATGAAATGGCCAAATGCTTAACAGAAAGAAATGTGTAGTAATTTTGCAACTAGAATGCAATAGATGCAGTTGCACGGCAATAGATCTTGTCTATTATGTTTATGTTTCCATCCCAAGGGTTGGGGTATTAAAGGTTTCTACAGACAAGGGTTTTCCCTATGTTATAGCTCTCTAATATACATGTGGGGTTCAACAATATTACTCGGCCCAATATCTTAGGGCACTAACTAAGGAGGCTAGACCGTGCCCTTAGTTGTACTACCCGACTACCCAGGTACTAGAGAGTGTCTTCCTAAGTTTTTTTCTCAGTGGCCCTATTGCAGTCAGGCGGCCGATTGGTTTATATACGGAGGGATTCAAGATATATAGGTCGATTCATATACAGGTGTTGTCTAATGCTCTACCACTCGAAGGGGTACCAACAAGGGTTACAAGGGTGGCCTATAATGTGCGCTTAAGTACCACTTGTAGTTCTTGCATGTATGATTCCCCAACCATGGGTTTATACATGGAACAACATATCTTTGTAGCTTAAAGACGTTGGAATATGTCTCTACCATGAAAAAATTTACCCCACAAGTTCTGCCTAGGAAGGAGCTATGATACCACTTGCAATATACTCGATGAATAATAATATGCGGAACATAAATATTTAGCAAGCAGTAATGGAACAACGAGATTATAGCTAGAACAATACCAGAATAACACCAGAAAGAGCACATTTATTAGAGATAGCAATGTTCACTTGCCTCTTTGAGGGGGAAACCTCTAGCAGAGCAGAGCTCTATTACAATAATCTCCAAGACAAGATATCCAATGCATCATACTCTTATTTATACTAATTCTACCTTCTAAGGAAACTTCTAGAGGAATATCTTTCTAGAAGTGGAAGCTTCTATTAGGTCTTCTTACATTGACTTATTCTCCTTTATTTATTAGGCCTTATTAACTAATTTAGGCCTTTATTACATAGAAAACATATCCTACTAACTAATGACCTATAGAGAGGGGTTAGGATCGGATCCTAACACCTAAAATACCCTACATATGATAAGGAACTTTATGTCTTGGTTCAATTTGTTAAGAAGATGGAGCACTATCTGATGTGAAAGGAAACTACCAGCCACACAGATCACTAGCCATTGCAGTATTTGTAGACCTAGATTAAACTTCAAAAAACCAAACATTACAAGTGGATGGGTTTTTGCAGTGATTTCATCTAGTCATAAAATATAAGAAGGGAAACACTAATCAGTTGTCAGATATGGTTTCAAGGCCACCCATATCCAATATTCCAGCTTTGGTAAATATTATGCACATGGATCCTTTTACCTATGATGCATAGAAAAATGCATACATAGAATATGAGGACTTTAAAGAGGTGTTTCAATAGCTACATGGTCAAATTCGTGTAGAAGCATATGAAAGTAAAGATGATATCATCTCCAGAATGGGTTGCTCTACAAGTTAGACAAGCTCTATGTCCCTAAAGATGAAATATTGTAGCTTATCAGAGAAGCTCACACCTCCAAGGTTGCAAGACATTTTGGTGTTCAAAAGACAGTTGCCAACTTACAAACCAAAGTTACAAGTGGATGGGGTTTTTGCAGTAATTTCATCTAGTCATCAAATATAAGAAGGGAAACACTAGTTGCCATATATGGTTTCAAGGCCACCCATATCCAAGATTCCAACTTTGGTTAATCTTATGCAGATGGATTATTTTACCTATGATGCATACAAAGAGGCATACATAGAATATGAGGACTTTAAAGAGGTGTTTCAGTGGCTACATGGTCAAATTCGTGTAGAAGCAGATGAAAAAAAGGATGACTATCATCTCAAGAATGGGTTGTTGTACAAGCTAGACAAGCTCTATGTCCCTAAAGATAAAAGATTGCAGCTTATTAGAGAAGCTCACACCTCCATGATTGCAAGACATTTTGGTGTTTGAAAGACAATTGCCAACTTACAAAGGTATGTTTATTGGCCCAAAATGCAAGAATATGTAGTTTATTATATCAGAGGATGCATACTTTGTTGTACTAACAAGCCTAGTAATAGAAAGCAAGGTTTATACCATCCCTTACTTGTACCCACTCGACATTGGAAAATCATTTCCATGTATTTTGTAGATGTTTTTCCAACAACCAAGAAGCAACATGACTATATGTTTGTGGTAGTTGACAAGTTTAGCAAGATATGCATTATTATGCATTGTAAAAAGACCATCAAAGGATAAGAAGCAAGAAACATGTTCTTTTAACAGATCTGGGTGCACTTTGGGATACCAAGGAGCATCATCTTAGAAAGGGATACCATATTTATCAATTCCTTTTAGACTACACTTTGGAAAAATATGGACACCAAGTTGAATAGATCTACAACATTCCATCCACAGAAAAATGGGCAGAAAGAAGTAATCAATGGGAATTTGGTGCATCTTTTGAGAGTTTACAATCAAAAGCATCTGAAGACCTAGGATGAAAATCTAATCTATATTCAACATTCTTATAATAGAGAAATCTATACTTCTACCAGTAAGTCCCCTTTTGAAACTTGTTTTGGGTATTTTCCACCTTGTCCCTTGGATGTTCTATATGAACAATAAGGAGGAGTGAGGGAAGAGGTCATAGGAGAAGCATTAAAAGGAAAGAAATTTGTTGAAAAGAATAGGTAGATCGATTTGCAAGTATAGGAGTGTTGATCTCAAACAATGTTCAAGGTATTGAAGATAACATCATAAGGATAATTCCTTCTATGTTTTTAGAGAGGTGGCACTCCTACTTTATTAATATAATACAAAGATGCAGAAAATGTCTGAGAAAGGACTAGGCTTGTTAAGAAATGACTATTCAAAATGGTAGATATTATACAAGACTGTAAAGGAGTAAAATGAGAAATATCACAAAACATCATTTCCATCGTAGCATAAAGTAAAGCAGAACATATCATTCGACAATATGAGAATTATGGACCACATATGCAGAATTATCTGGGAACCTCAAAAATATACAAATGTTTAAAAAGAGTTTATAATATTTGAAAAATAAAATCCATTCATCCTGAAGGAATGGGATGGCGCTCTCATGGAACATATAATGAATGAAAAGACTTGGAAGAAAAGAGAAGACATAATTTGGAATCAACCTTTTGATATCCACAGACCATGGAAATAAAAGGTTGGTTGACTGTTAACTAAGAGGATTAAAAGGAGGCAAAAGCTTAATGAAATGGTTAATCTTCTTACTCTCTTATGTTTGCTCGTCAAAGTTTTCTTTATATGATGCTCAGTTGGAGGTGCCCTAACAGTTGTAACTACTTATTGAGAATGAGGATCGGTTATTCTAACCAAAGCATTCCCTAACCATTTTCAATATACTCTCACATGGGGGAAATCATTAACTTGTGTTTAATTTTGAGATCAAATATCTCATCTTGAATATCCTTTAATTCAAAACCTAACTGATGAATTATATCTTCTTGATCTTCATTCTTGTTTACATAGTGGACTAACCACTTTTCAACTTCCTCTTGTGAAAATTTAGTTAGGTTGTTAAACTCATTGGCCCATGAAATTTTAAAAGATTCTAATTGTTCTTGCAATTGATCCTTTGTAAGCAATATAGAATCCATTATTAAATGTGAACCCTCCAACTCATTAGTTACATCAAAACATTTGAAAAACAAGTCCCTTCTTTTTGAATTGATAACATCACAGTTAACAATCATTTCCCGCAAACATTTGATTCTCCTTGACCAACATGCATTTATTTTCTTGCATTGAACCTTTGATGGAAGATATTGTTCTCTCTGGTGGACATCATTCATGATTGCACTAAAAGTGCTGACAACTTCATTGTAGAAATGTTCATCATTTTCTAAATTCTTTTGAAGATATTCTTTAAGGTCCTTGTAGAGATACTCATTGAACTAGTAGTCAATTTTGAATCATCAAGGATTAGAGTAACCCTCTTCTTTATACTATCTCCAACATATTTTATAATGGATATCAATAAATTCGAAGCCCATTTTAGTCTTGAAATTGATTATGGTGCATCCTCTAAAATATCAAGTGGTCTAATAATAGATTAGTTTAGCAAACAAGGGTTTAGGCAACAGAGCATCTTCTAATTCTTTTATTATTTTCTTCAATATTAAATTCTCCTTCTCATTTTCACTAATTGAATGTTTCAGGGCATCCCTTGTGGCCTGATGAAATTCTAAAACTTAAGAGCATTTCACTCCTACTATATTAATTTCAGAGTTTCATTTTCTACATTTTTTTTATTCTTCGTATTGACCTTTTCCATTTGCAATTTCTTGGAACTTGGGTTAAATGCAACATGCTGCAAGGTAACGAATTCTTCTTCGAAAACTATAGGCTCTTCACAAGCCAATTATTCGATTATTGTTCTACTTTCAATCAATTGTTTTTCATCCCAATCGAGCACTACAACCATAGCATCGACCTCCATTTCTTGATAACTCAATTCACACTTTTGAACCTCTCGATTCCCTTTTTCTTTATTTACTTGTAGAGATTGTATGTAATTTCTCAATATCCTTTTTAGGAGGATCCTTGTCTCCTCCATCACCAAAAATTCCAACAAGGGTTTTCCTTTGGTCTCTAGTGTTTCCATGAGTTTTGTTGTGAGTTATTGAAGAACTTTTTTGAGGAATATGGGGTGAGCCTGAGTTAAGACTTGTTGTAGTTTTACCTCTTTGTCTACATTGATCATTGGTAGTTTTACCAAAGTGTCAACATCAACTTACAGGGATAATTGGTGATTTTCAAGGGAATTTCCTTGAGCGTTTTGGTTATCCTCTCCTCCTTCGTCCAATTGTACTAACATAGTAAAAGATGTGCCATAACCAATGGAAAACATGAGTTGTGAATATACCATCGGGGTCAAAGCCTTCAAATTTATGGATTTCTCTCATTTTAAAGGAATCAAAATAAATAGCAAGATCATACAGATAAGAGAAACTTTAATAGTAATCTCTCCAACTTTTATTGGTAATGGAATGAACTGCTTTTTCCTTTTTTCATTGAAAAAGTGAGACCAAGATATGTACTGTGTGCATACCTCAACTATAAATAATTTGTCACAAACATAGTAGGGAGAAAAAAGGGATTTCCTTGAAGAAACCCATTTAATATGATATAGATGAATTCATCTTGAATTTCAAAAACTCCCTTTCCAATGAGAAAAACGGTAGCTTCTCTTAAAAATCGGTCTGTAGAAGAACCATGAATCATCTTCTTGAATGTGGATAGAAAAGAACTATGTGCTTGGTAAAAATGGTGAGGGGCCTTATGTCTCCATAGTGTTGGATATCATAACTGTATTGGATCCTTTTTATAATTCACATTTCTTGATCGACGTAAATATTCAAATACATGGCAGTAAACTGTGGCATAAATCAAATAAGAAGTCATATAAGAATTCATTGTTTTGCCGAAATTTCCCAATTGAAAAGAGAACTCATTTGAAATAGCATGTGCCCAATCAAACATAGCATTTTCATGGATAGAGTAATGTAAAACATAAAGAACATACTTTGAAACAATAATTGTAGAATCCTAGCAAATAACCATGCAAATTCCTTGTATAGATATTTGAGTGAGCATACCTCGATCTGAGAAGAACCTCCAGAATCATTGAGTGGCTTTGTAAGAAATATCTTTAAAAGGTTTGTTCCTTCATCATGGACTTTCAAAAAGGCATCTTCTTCAGAACCCTTGAGCATCTTATTAGGTGTTGTAAGTCATGGTATTTTCCTAAAAACAATCGATGTAAGAGAGACCGATGTCTTTTCTTCCAGCTGAATTATCCTCTGCTTAGTGTTGTACTTTTATGAGCACCATAAAACTAACTCCTTGAAGTTGAAAACCTCGGGCATACATCCAGCCTGTGTTATTCCAAGAGTCCAAACTTTCTTCGAGCTTCTTTCCTCGACTGAGAGTCTTAAATACCACTTGTAAGCTTCATACCACTGAAAGTCACGATCTTTACATCCAAGGGTGTTAATTGTATCTCTGCAATATGGCTCTTTTCTCTTAGTCAACATGTTTTGTTTAAATTAATTTAGTGAATATGTGGCAATCTTGTTGAATTAATATATCTTATACTGAGAAACATTACAAAATTTACCACAGATTTATCGTAATATCATATGTGGGGACATTCAACTCATTAATGTTAATCAATGTTTGGATTTGAATTTATAGAGGAGTTTTCACGAAAATCATGTCACATAATTAACGATATTAACCCAAATGTGTGACGGCTAATGTAGTGGAGTTATAAATGTTCTTGTAAGTGGTGCTTACACATTGGGATTCATGAAAATAGGCAAGTATGAAAAGTGCATAATGAGTAATGGGAGGTCATTTTGGAGAATGTGGAAATGTGGGTTGTGGGTGGTCAAGGGATGGGGTGAAGGGGGGTCTCTCGCATCTGCATTTATAAAATAAACTAAGTGTAACTGCAGGGTTTTTTTTAGTGACGCAGAAATGGGGGTTCATTTTTCAGGAGGATGCAAAAATGTGGATTGCGGGTTGCGGGAGTTTTAGCAGTGACCTTTGCCCAACAATGAGACTCTGACAAATAAATAAAATGGATAAGTATAAAAACATGTAGAAAAAATACACTAGGTGCTACCAAATCACAAAGAACATTGATCAAGGAAACTTGATCAACAAGGATACATTGAAAAAGTCACCAGAAAGGTACAAGCCCTAACATGATCAACACAGAACCAAGAAAACATCCAAGGTGAAAGACAGTTTGGTTGTAGTTGAACAAGGAAAGGATACAAGGTACTAGTAATAATATCAAATCTCTATGGTATAGCCCTTTTGAAGTATTAGATAAGGTGGTTGATAATTCCTATAGACTGAGTCTACCCCCATTGATGTGCATTTACTCGATAGTGAATGTGGAAAATCTGAAACTCCATGATCCTTCCATGTTGGATCAAGAAATTGAGGAGCGGGCCCTACGTACCATAGAGGACTTATCACCAGAAGTTCAGACATAAGAAGCCCAAAAATACCAATCAAGGGCAACATGACCTCTAGTATATTGGGTTGAAAGGAAAACTTCCAGATAAGGCAAAATGGTACTCTAGGGAGAAGGTAGAGGAAAATTTTCCTCACCTCATTCAATAATGGATTTTGGGAACGAAAAGCCTCCCTAAATGGGGAGGTATGATCTGAAATGGATCATTATATAATTTTCCATCTATATTGGTACTATCTGGGTGGAAAAATTGGAGGAAATGGCTTGTATGACCAATTTTAATTGCAAGTCCTAGTTTGGAAACTTGGTGTTTGAAACCTTCCAAAGCCATTTGAGTCATCAAATGACACTTTTGGGGGAAAAAACTTTGTACATAGCTCCCAACCCCTCAATGTTACTCTACACATTGAGAATGGTGCGAAAATTACCTCAATCATAGCTCGTATGAAAAAGTTATGACTTTCGCAAGTTGACCTACCTTGTTAACCACAACAGTGCCAAGTGAATGCCACATTAACCCACATTACTCACACGTGTGAATAACCATGCATGGACCTTCAAAAAGATTCTAGAAGGTCCAAAACCTAAAACTAATTGACGGTTGAAGCATGTAAAAAACCTAACCCTAGACAACTATTAGGCTATGTTAAATATTGGGCTACTAGAAGGAGAATGGGTTCCATTCTTTTAGCATTTTACTTGTTCCATAGTTGAGCAGAGCATCTAGAAATCGGATTTGAGAGCATAACAAGAGGAAGATTATTTTGTACTAGCCATTTAGGCCATAAAGTCAAAGGCAACTCCATAATGAGTGCCCCCCTTCTTTGTATTTGCAATTCCACAACTAAAGAAAAGGGAACAAAGCATAGGCCTCACCTTCTATTTGGGTTTTCTCCTATACCAAGTTTCCCATAATACATCTTGTCTTCATTTGTGTGGATGGTGTCATCATTTGCATGTTCTTCCAATTTCTAAATCCACTCTACAATCCAAATAAGTAGTGAGTTAAGTATATGGTTTCATTATAATTAATACACCCACAAATTTGATTAAACGACATGTAAATCTAAAGTGGAAAAAGTATTAACACTAATCATTTTATCTCATGTATTTAATCCTTTCAATACAAGGAAACATAATAAGTATACACAAAGTGCAACATTAACTAATCAACCATTCAAATAATTCTATAAAAACAATCGCAAGTATCAAATTCAATGAGTAATAATGATTAACAAGGGAAATCATCTAATCCAATGTAATCAAAATTTGTCTAGAGGCATCCAACATTTGGATCCACTCAAGTGCCTTTGAGTGAAAGCATTTGGTCAACCCCCAACCTCCAGGCACTTGATAATATGCACTGCCCTATGACAAATAAAACACTTGCAACAACCTACAATCAACAACAATATAGAAGACAAAAAACATGAACAAAATTTCCATGCCTACCAACAACACCATACTAAAAAACACATAACTTGACAATCATAATAAAATTGCTTCATGTGTAAACCTCCATAGAAATCTAATTAGACATATTTTCCCTACAAGTACAAACCCAAAAGACATAGAACCATACATGTGCCCTTGCTTTAGAAACACATGTACATTAACTAATCAACCATTCAAATAATTTTATAAAAACAATCACAAGTATAAAATCAATGAGTAATAATGATTAAAAAAGGCAATCATCTAATTTAGTGTAATCAAAATCTGTCTAAAGGCATCCAACAAGTTGAATCCACTCAAGTACCTTTGAGTGAAATCATTTGGTCAATCCCCAACCTCTATGCACTCAACAATTTTCACTTCCATATAATAAAGAAAACAAATGCAACACCCTACAATCAACAACAACGTGGTAGACGAGAAACATGAATAGAATTTTCATGCCTGCCAATGATGGCATATTAAAAAACACATAACTCAACAATCATAATAGCATTGCTTCATGTGTAACCTCCATATAAATCTAACTAGACATGTTTGTTGAAATAATGTAACTACGAAGAGTATTCTTATCATTATTGTTATTTTATTCATTAGA
>ML841448.1:23097-37211 GCA_009831015.1 Picea engelmannii | reverse complement strand
ATTAGTGTCAACTGGACTGTGTTGTCTTGTAGTCTAGTCATCTAATTGGCTAAGACTATGTTTTTTGGACAATAGTTTTGGAAACTTGGTTGATGGATTGAATAGCTACATTTTGTTTCATTACCTACACTTAATCATTTTGACGGTGACATTGTTTCATACTTCTTCTAAGAGTGTTTTTGTACCATGGTTGATTATCCTTTGTAGTCAGAACAAATTAAGGGGGGGAAATATGTGTTATGTTTTTCCTCCAAGCTGAGTTTACTAGAGGGTGTTGGAACCTCGAGTTCCTTGGTAAACCTCAGCTTTTCATATTGAGGGAGTTGACCGTTCTTCGGTCCGACCATCGATTAAATATGCATTAACGGTGTCTACTTTGGATTCTAGATCCACTTTTCATGGACATTTATAACCAAAGAAATCATGTGGTTGTTAGTCTGTCCCATGTCCAAAATTATTAATAGATGGTCATTTGGATCACTCTATCGTCGGGTGAGATTGTGAAGATCAATTGTGCTCTTATGGAGCATGATCCTTGTGCTTCAGTGTAATAGTGTCTTTATATACCACCACTGCTCTTGGGGAATCTTTGCTCTCTTTTTCTCCCTTTTACTTGAACCAACAATGAGAAAAAAAAAGGTTGGGAAGAAGAAAATATTGAAAACTCTGTTGGGCCCTTTTTTTTTGGGAAAGAATTGCGCAAGTTTTGGCTAAGCACAAGTTGCGAAAACTTCATCAAAGGCTGGGAGAAAGAGTAACAAAAAGAAGTTGTGGAAGTCAGCACAATGCCAGCCAGGCAACAAATGGTTGCAACAGAACAAGAAAGTGTGCAAGCCGAGAAGGAAGACACAACCCAACTATATATAGGGCTGAATATAATTGTAAAAGGTTGTGTTGCTTCGTTCATTGAAAAAAGAACTCATTAGTTGATACGTCGTTCATCGTTGGTTGAATAGGGTCAAGTTGAGTCGTGTTGATCAGAGTCGCCCAAGTTTTGGGATCAGTGTTGGTTCTTATTGTAGGTCGAGAGAAGAAAAGGATGAGTCTGCAATGGATTAGAATTGTCAGTTGGAGAGCTGGAGCTCTGAGATATGAGTTCAGAACCGAGAGTCTGTACTAAGTCTTTCTTGTAACTCTAAGTCTGTAATGAATGAAAGATCCTAGAGATAATAGGGAGCAAGACTAAATTTCAAAATATGATGTGTCTTTGTATGTTTACTTATGCATTACAACATTCCTTTATGTCTTATGAGTTATATTCGATGGTTGTTGTTTAATTGTTCCTCGCAACATAAGTAGGTTCAATTCTTGCATTTAGATGGTTCAAATCTGATAATGAATCTTACACAAGAATAAGAATGAGTTTTGAATGCTCTAGGGATCCTCTTTAGCCTTCTTCCTACCCTTCCCTATCTATATGTCTCAGCAATGCTTCAGGTGAGACTTCTTCTCTTCGGAGGGGATGAAAATGCCAGTGCTCTAGACTACAAGGTACCTTTTGTTGGTAACCTCAGAAGGACCCTGGTCTGATAAAATTCACGGAGACAAAATGTTTCCATTGTCAGGACTCGTGTTAAAAGGCAACCTGTAGGGAGAATGTTGTCGTTGATCCATAGATCTGGTATTGGTCAATGGTGGGAAAGAAGTTGTGACACCTTTATAAGGAAAGAAGAAGAACTAAGGAGAAAATCAGTGGAAAACACTCGCAAAGCAATATTTTACTCAGAAAGATCGAGTGACCAGTATTAGATTTTCTGGGTTAAATTCCCAAAAGAATTTTTTCACTGGATAAAGAGGCTCCAAGAAGCTCCAGAGTTCTAGGGATGAACCAAGAATATTTGTGCATGGGATACTAAAAAGTTAGCAACACTCTAGAAGTTGGATTGCCCAGTTACACGAGCTGTGGATTTTTGGGTTAACACCACGCTAGAGGGATACATAATTGAATTTGTAGTTGAGAACCACCAGTCCTTCTCACGGGCACAGGAAATTTTCAAGAAAGGCGCAAGGGGAAGACTGTTGAGAGAAATTCCCCTTTGGATTAAGGTTTTCTTGATGGAGGAAGGGATGTTGATTATGTCCCCGACCGAGATGGCAGTGTAAACACCCTCACTTGGGGTAGGGCAAGACGGGGTGAGAGTCATGGCATGAGAGAGAGGAAGGGTTCTTTGACAAATGAGGTGGAAATAGTAAGAAAGGGACTCGAGAGATGAGAAATCCTTGAAGAGAGCCACCATAGTTGATAAGTGGTGGCGTAGCAAGGTCAAGAAAGCTGTAAGATAATCTGAAAAGTTGAGGAAATAAGGCGAAGGAGGAGAAGAAGAGGAAAGACGGATGGAAGAACTGTAGAAGATGATAAGACAACAATGACTGGCCAATCAAATATTGAACGAGAGAGAAGCAGGGAGAGAAAGTAGCCCCCAGGAAATGAGACAAGAAGGAGAAAGCACAAAGGAAAGAGAGGAGGAAGCCAACATAAATATTGGAGGAGAAAGAGAAGATTCATCCCCGATAATAGGAGAGATCGGGAATCTGGCCAAAGAGAGCATCCCAGTGGAAGCTAACGAGACCCCCCAAATCAAAGAAAATTGCCCCGAAGCAAGTGGCACCAGCCCCGAATCACCCGTACCCCAAGTGCCTTCTATACAAATGGTAAGTTCGATACTGCCTTCTCATGCTAATTCTGTTCCAGGACAATTAATTAGTCAGTCACAACCAGGAAATGTGACTACAGCGAGGATATTGGGATCCCTTGGTAAATCGCAAGAAGGACTTTTAGGATTCATATTGATAGGAACAACAAGTTTAACAATGGCCAACCATACGGGGGGTTCGATTGCTATATACCTAGAATTTTGCGGTAAGGGAGATGAAGATGTTGAGCAGCACTGGTTCCTGTGCCAAGAAATCTGGAGATCCAGAGGGACTCCAGATGAAAATAAGTTTGTTGAGTTCCAAACTACCTTGAGAGGTCGCGCTCTCAAGTGGTACATTAATATCATTGAACCAAGAGTTTCAGGGACACAAGGTCAAGCATTCACACTCGACCAAGTACGGACCAATTTTATAGCAGAATTCAAACTACCTCAGTCAAAACAACAAACTCTGTCTGAGTTGCATGAGATCCAACAAAGCGAATGCGAATCATCCTGGGAGTACAACCACAAGTTTAAATATGCCACAAGGAGGTTGGCACATCCAATACACGAAGAACATCAAAGGGAGTGCTACATTCAGGGGTTGTTGCCTCTAACTCAGATTCCACTAACGCACCAGCGGATAACCACATTTATAGACGCCTTGGAACAATCGATGAAGATTGAATCCATGGCGGGATACCCCGAGAGTTTAAGAGTAACCCGACCCCCAGTAGATGTGAATCTGCTGCAACTACAAGGGTAGATATCGACACTTACAGAAAAGATTTAGGAGTTGACGATACCCAGACCAGGACGACCACATGTTTGGTGCATAGGATGTTATACATAAGGTCATTTGGTGGATGAATGTCCACGAATGAGGGGACTGGGACCTCCTCAAAATCTGATGGTAACCCCAGTAGGACCCACAGAAGGAGTTGTGCAAGTATCAATGAACTCACCATTCCATCACCCCACCCCATATCATGCTTTTCTAGGAGTCCAAGCAGCACCAACAACAGAATATTGTGAGATCTTCTAAATCCATGGGCATGGACCAATATAGTGCCCCGTCATGCAGAATTATTAGACAGTACCAAATACATTACACTGTGATTTCTTCGCATCTACCACGCATACAACCAATCAATGTAGAGAGTTGGATGCACTGGCGGACAGGCTCGACCGAACAACATTCAGGGTGAATGAAATCCTGCAGAGACCAAGAAGAGGTCGAGGAGGTGGAGCTCGAGGAGACTTCAGAGGAGGAAGAACTAGGGGACGAAGACCAAGCAGATGTTATAACTGTGATGAACAAGGTCACTTGGCTAAAGATTATCCTCGCCCAAGATGCCCATGGTGCTCTCACTGCAGGACCAATGGACACACAACTGAAGATTGTCCAGAGTTAATTTCAAAATGGGAAGACAGAGTATGACAAAGAGGAACTAACCTTATCAGTTCAGAGATCAAAAGGATCTCTAAAGGAACATTTCCCAACCTTAATATCGTTACTCGAGGAGGAGCAAAGACAGGAGTTGATAGTGATACTATATCTCAGATCCAAAAAGAAACACCTAAGGGAGACAGGTATGACCCCCTAAATCAATAATTGTTCTTTAAATATGCTATAGAATTATTCCAGAACATTCCCAGTCATGAAATACAAGAGAACCCCCCCTAGTCGAATGTATACCCTAAGATGGCGCAAGTCCCTGCTTCACCCCCTGCACCCAGAAACCTTATAGTCATAATAAGACAGCCTGAGCAACCTCAAAATGTAGTTGACCACTAGTTTCAGTTGTTCTCTGACATTCTGGGGAATGATCAACTAACAGAGAAGTTGCGCAATGCACTGTACCTTGTCTTAGGGAATGAAGAAACCTTAGAAGCAAGGATAAGGGATAATCTTCTCGAGAAGAGTACTCAGAGAGTGCAGCGAAGAAAAGTAAGAACCGGAAAAGAATTCCGACTATTATCCCAGTTATATGACTTCAAACTTAGGGACGTCGTGTTGGACCTTAGGTCAGATGTGAACATTCTGCCCAAAAGGACTTGGGAAGCCTTAGGAAAATCGAGATTGACATATTCCCCAATTCATTTGAGAATGGAAAACCAATACTGTATCTTTCCCATAGGAAGATGGGAGAATGTGGAAATTGATGTAGCAGGAGTATAAATAGTGGCAGACTTTGAAGTCATTGAGATCATGGGAGACAAGGACCCCTACCCTGTGCTACTTGGCATTGATTGGGCCTACGAAAACTATGTAGTGATCGACCTAAAGAAAGACACCATGACTTTTGAAGCTAAGGGAATCAAGGTAGTTCAACCTTTGGATGCATATGTAGGACCCAGATACACAGAACCAACAGATAATAATATGGAAGGAGAATACCTAGACCAGTTGTACACCGTAACAACTAGGACAAGAAACGACTATATAAACCCTACTGTTGATGGATCGATAAGATGGAGAAGCATATAGTCAACAGAGGAAGATTCAGAACTAGCTTTTGATGGTTGGCAAAAAGTCTCACACAAAACATTCTCAAGAAGATGCGTGACTGTCAGAATGACCAGATGAGTTGGAACCGAAGTTAGAGAACACCCAGTATACGATGGCACCTCAGACCTAGACAATGCTTTCCAGAACATGGAAGAGAATGTAAGAGAATATCACAGAATCTTGGTACTAGATATATCTTTTTAGAAAAACCCCGCCAGATGGTGGGCCACTCATAAATCCATACTCAGAACTTGGGATGAAGTGATGCAAGCTATCAAATACAGGTTCGAGAATAAGGAGCAGCTGGAATCAGAAATACAGATGTATTTCCAAGTTGCGCAACTATTTAGCGGAGAAGTTGATCCTATAATACACATCGAACATTGCATGACATAGTGGCAGGCTACGGAGATACCCTCTCACTTCTGGGTTCAGTTATTTCCCCATTCCCTAGGCCCAATCCCGAAATCTTGGTTCCTACATGAAGAAACCAGAAGAGAGACCAACGACTGGAAGACAATAGCAGCTAAATTTTGCAAAGTCTTCTCATTCTCAAGTAAGTACCCTAAGCTTGAGATAGCCCTACAAAATATTAAAGGACTTTGGTTTACAACCAATAGTGATAGAATAATAAATTTTGTAGTGTGTCCCAAGCATACCCAAGAAATTCAAACTAAACTCCACTTACCCTTGACTGAAAATCCTATAGAATGTTATCAGATTAGCAAAGATTCAAAAAGCCTAGATGAATTATAAGGACTAATAAACCTAGCCATCAAAGAGGCAGAGGGGAACAGAGAAATCCAAAACACCATACCCAGCCAGACCGACAGTTCCTACAACCACCCATTGAAATTGCGCAGACTCAATATAGGGACCAAAGAAAAATCCAAGATAGCTATGGTGGGTGACTACTGGGATGAGAAAACCAGTCAGGAAATACAAAGTTTACTGAGGGATTGTGAGGATTTATTCCCAAAGACCTTTTCAGAATTAAAATGGATTAAAGGAGTCATGGGAGAAATGAAGATTGAGTTAAAACTAGGATCCAATCCTGTCAGACATAGACCTTACTGTCTTAACCCAAGAGTAAAAGAGAAAGTTAAGAAGGAGATTAATAAGATGTTGGAAGCAAGTCTCATTTTTGTGGTAGATGAAGAAAAGTGGGTTAGCCCGATAGTCATTCAAAGTAAGAAAGACACTAAGGATATTAGAGTCTGTGTAGACTACAGAAGCCTCAACTTTGTCTGTGTGCACGACCCTTTCCCAACACCCTTTACTGACAAGGTGCTAGAATAGGTTGTGGGTAGGAAGAATACTCATTTACAGATGGTTTTTCAGGATACCATCAAGTCAAGATTGTTGAAGAATACAAAAGAAAAACTACTTTCATTACAGAATGGGGATCTTTTGCATACAATGCAATGTCATTTGGGTTAAAAAATGCCCCTGCAATTTTCTCCAGGATTGTGATAGCAGCCTTTAGAGATTTCATTCACAAATTTATAGAACTTTATATGGATGATTGGACAATATATAGCCTGCTTAAGGAACATGTATCACTGCTAACACTGATGTTTGACAGATGCAGAGAATTGAAAATCTCATTAAATCTCAGAAAGTGTATCTTATGCGTGCCACATGGAAATCTATTGGGCCACATAGTTTGCCAAGAAGGAGTATTGGTAGACCCAACTAAAGTTGTGGTCATTGTGAATATGACACCGCTTACAAGTGATAAACAATTGCGCTCCACACTAGGGCACATAAGTTACTATCACAGGTTCATTCGAAGATATGCCAACATTATTGCACCTTTGGAAAACCTTCTGAAAAAAGATGAAATGTTCCAATGAACTCTCGAATGTGATAAATCATTTGAGACACTTAAGGAAAATATCATTACAACACCAATTCTTATATTCCCAAACTGGGAGAAGGAATTTCAGGTCCATGTAGATGCTTCAGGAATTGCCTTAGGAGTTATCTTAATGCAACCTGGAGATGGAGATATGGATCACCCCATCTATGTTGCGAGTTGGAAGTTGTCGCAAGCATAGAAAAAATATACAACGGCAGAATGGGAAGGCTTAGAAATGATCTACGCTTTACATAAATTCAGACACTATATGTTAGTGTCTCATTTCAAATTCTTTACTGATCATTCCGCATTGAAATACCTAGTTAACAAACCTATGTTAGAAGGGAGAATTTGTAGATGATTGTTGTTATTTAAAGAATTTTCCTTCGAAGTCATCATCAAGCCGAGACAATGCAATGTCGGACCCGACCATCTATCCAGACTAGAGTCGAGAGAAAGTGGCGGAGCAGTGGATGACCAACTCCCAGATGCATATTTTTTTAGGATCGAGGCCATACTAGAATATCTGGAGGACATAGTAATCTTTCTTAGTACAGGGGCCTGTCCGGAAACATATTTTGCAACCCAAAAATGGCATATGGTCACTAAAGAAGCAGATTACTAGCCGATCGTCAGATATTTGTACAAACTAGGACTAGACATCATTCTCAGATGATGTGTCTTGGATAACGAAAGGCAGGATATACTCTGGGAATGCTATAGTGGAATTGCAGCAAGCCACGTTAGAAAAAAGGCCACGGCACATTAATTTCTATAGGAAAGACTTTGGTGGGAAACAATTTTCAAGGATCGAAAAGCATATGCTAGATCATGTGATGTTTTTCAACGGGTAGGCAAGTCGTCACGTCGAGATGAACTACCATTACAACTAGTTAGAGCTCTATGGGCATTTGAGAAATGGCCAGTTGACTTCATCAGACCAATCAACCCCACAGCCAAACATTCAAAGGCTAGATACATCATTACCACAATTGACTACCTTACCCATTGGGCAGAAACAACAGCGGTACAAGACTATTCAATAGGTAATGTTGCCAGGTTCATTTTCGAAAACATCATTACTCGGTTCGGATGTCCCAGAAGCATAACCAACAATTAGGGAACTCATTTCATTAGCAACACTTACAACAGAATTTATGATTCGACATCACAAGAGCAGTCCATACCACCCACAAGCCAAAGGAACAGTCGAAGCCTTCAACAAAAACCTGGAAAGGGGACTAACAAAGGTTTGTTGCACAAACCGAGAGGATTGGGATGATAGAGTTCCAACGATACTATGGGCCTACAGGACAACCACAAATAAACTCTACAGATACACACCATTCCAGCTAGTTTATGGAAGAGAGGTAGTGGTGCCTATAGAGTTCATCACTCCAAGCCCATATATTGCACAAGTCACACATATGACAAAAGAGGAATCAGTGGCGCAGAGACTTGTGGAGCTACAAGAACTCGAGGAAACCATATTTCTAGTAGACTTCCATCAGTTGGTTGAAAAGGCAAGACAAAAATATTGGCATGACCAACACATAAAGACCAAGGTATTTACACAAGGGAATAAAGTGTTACTCTATGACAGTAGATAACAGAAGCATCTTGGCAAGATGTGTATGCACTGGTTGGGACCCTTCATAGTTGCAGAGATACGACCCTCAAGAGCAGTCCAACTTGAGAAACTAGATGGTGTCCTATGACCGGGATGGATGAATGGCACTCGCCTAAATCCCTACCTACATCAGAGCTGAGAAGGAAGGACAATCGCTCCAATCCAACGAAGCTTGTACACTAGTTAGATTTGAGTTTCATTTTCTTTCTAAAATTTTGTAAATTCAGTTGATAATGTCCATGTGCACAATGTCGCGCCATAACACATAGTTCATTTGTTTTGTTTAAGTGTTGGTTGATATAGAACTGACGACTCTGCAGTACAGGATCTGAAGCATGAGAAATCCCATTAATGACAATCATTAAGGATGACAAAGACAAACTTTGTGGTTGGAGGCGCCATGAATCCAAATCTAATCTGAGTTATAGGCCACACAAACCTAGTCTAGTCACAACCTTTATTTCCACTCCAGTACCATGTCTGACGTCGTTAAGCCAAAAAGTCACATTATGCCAAGATTCCATCGAAGTTTGCACTGGGGCACCCACCCGTCAAATAGAAAGATCTCAATTCGGCCACGTCCTTAGTCCACTCAAATAAGTAAATACCAAGATCGCCCAATAGAATTTACGTTGATTAAACTGTCTCGTCGGAAAACTCACACCCATATTACGTCCATACGGTCATGATGATTATAAGTTACTGATAAAACCTACCCATTAAGCTAAGTATAAGGCTCTCAAAACTCATCTGAGAATGTATTGTTTCTAAAATGAGCATAGCCATTTTCGAACTCAGTAGTGAGAATGAGTTGGGCCCATTTTAAAAGTTGCAGACGTAACCCTATCTCTTACCTGTTATATAAGTGTGAATGCTGAGAGCCACAGAAAGTCGAGGCGCCATGTCTAAAGAAGCAGTACCAGATGAGCCCTGTGACCCTCGGGTCGAAATTGCAAGTGATCTCAAAGGGAAGATAGAGCAAATCAAGCTCCTTGACCTCGATCTCACGGATTCAGCCTTGATCCCATAGATGCACACATATGTATTTTGGGAGATGGCTCCAGATGGAGCTAGGGACATACAATTTGTACCAAAATAAGGTTTAACCAACTTATCTAACTCAACCATCATGAACCTGAGAGACCTACCAGTCTTTGGTACCACAGGAAAGATGGCGCACTGCATGAAATTTCTGATAATCCGAGTGCATGATAGAAGTCTATGGGTGGATAAGCGGTATCCAATCCATACACAAGATATCTAGCCACTCACTAGACTATCCTCCCAAGGAGAGGAATTTTCAAAGGGATTTCAGGGCCCCAGCAAGCATGGGAAAAAGAAAGGAGAGACTAGCCTATACGAGAAGTTTAACACAAGAGAGGAGGATGCACAACAATCATTGAACCAATACTACCTGAAACAGTCCTGAATGGATGCTAAATCATATCCAGCAAGGTTACGAGGTCTTACTATAGGGGAGAATGCACTCTAGATGTGCTATCAATCGTTGACTTTTGCGCACAAGGAGCAGTGATCAATTGGTGTAGTTTCCTGCTAGAGGAACTACTAGTATCTTGCGAGGAAGAACAGGATAATGGAGGAACCTTCACTTATGGATACCTTCTTGTGGCATTCACAATGATCAAATTGAAGCCACCCCTGGGTAGACAACCAACAATACCAGATAAGGAGCGCATGGCGAAGATGTTCGAGCCATGGTAATCCAGACCAGACTTGGAGAACACAACACTCAACAATGCATCCTTTGCCGAATGGTATAATGCTATGATAGAGACAACGCAGAGGTTGTGCATCTCACAGGAAATCCTCAATTGCAACACGAGTAATATCACCTTCAGCATGAACCGAAACAACACATTCGTCTGGTCGAGACATGCCAGCCAGGAACATTTCCACACGTGGATGCTACCGTTCTATTTGGACAAGGAAGCATTCAATAAGGAATTCATGTCATGGCTAGGAGTTAAATGTGGCCCATGGAAATCAGTGATGCATTACATTTTTTCTGCGGAGCTGCTCAAGAAAAAAGACAAGGAAGCAGGCAAGAGACCGAGTTCAAGCCCCCAACAAAAGAAACTAGATGCTCTGGAAAAAACAAACTCAGAGGAGGAAGAAGTGATACCACAACTAGAACGGAGAAAAATACCTCCCCTCGACAGCTACCAGACGATGATGTGTTGTCAGGTGTGCAGGTTAACCAAATCTTGGGCATTGTGCTTGGTACCGAACCATTGGTGAAGAGTCCTAGAACTGGGGTCTCACTGAACAAACCCATGAACCCATAGCCCCTTGCATCTGCCGCTCCCTAAACCCGTGACTTGACCAAATCTACCACTATCATTGATATTTAGGATGACTTGGAGCCCGAAGCAATTATGTCTACACTCATCATTGAGCACCCTCCACCACTCCACTTACCAAACCTCCTCACCACCACTCCACATCACACCACGACCTTAGAGTCGATGCAACTCAATCTCCCAGAGACAGAGGAATGACGACCCCCACAAATAACCAGAGAACCACCCAAGCCAAGATAAAAAATTCCCGTTCCTGACCCCAAAGCCTCAAAGAAGAGAACGATGTTGGATGTTTTGAATCCAAACACCCAGAAAAAACAACCTGAGTCTTCAACATAGGAAGAATACACCCGAGGTAGAGAGGAGTAGGAACTCCATGACAACCAACAACTCACCTCATTGGCCAAGGGTGAGGGTGCCCAAGAAATCACGACACATGATGCAGAAGCACCAGAAGATACAGAGATACAAGATGCGCACAATGAGCCAGAATCAACAATGGAGCAGGATACTACAACCATGCGATCTCAAATGGAGCAGGTTCTCTAGAACCCGAAGTAGTGTGTGGAATTGATACAAGTATGCATAGCTAGAACAAAGGTTCTGACTCTTTTTCCAGCAGAGCTAAGGTTGAGAATTGCAACAGTCCCACCAACGAAGGAAGAGGTAGAAACTCTCTCAGACCATTCAACAGGCAGTGGACTCCCACTACAGTGGCAAGTACCCATCGATGCAACTATTTCATTCACCGACCTGGTACAATGGCCAGCGCCACACTTATTTTCCCTAATCAGGGCATCCACGGACCAGTTGGATCGGATCCTCCAAGAGGCTGAGAGATTCGTCGAAATCGCAAGAAAAGAACAATTCATGGAGCACACATACAAAATGCAAGAAGCACATGAAAAACTCCAAGTCCAATGAAAACTGGAAAAAGTGCAGGCAAAACTTGCAGAAGCCTGGCCAAAGATTCGGAAGGTCGCACCTGAACTACTTGAGGCTAGCGACATAAGCGAGCCAGAGAAACAGATCAAGTTGTTACAAGAATAATGGACACAAATCGCTACCCGCACTGAGAAGATAAAGAGAATCTACAACAAGTCCAGCAAGAAGTAGAATAACAGCCTCGACAGCTGCAGGAACAGATGAAGAAGATAATATTGCAAGGAAACAATGGTCGAGCCACATTGCACAAGCACACAACGGACTGCACCAAAATTTTCAGAGAAGTCAGCGACTGGATGGGCATCATCACTCAATGAAATCAAGTTTTGTAATAATGCGCACAAAAATTCAAGTGCTGAATGAAGAAGTTGCGGCAATGATGGACCCTATGGAGCAACAACAAAAGTTCGACCAAATTCAACGGGCCGACAACGAACTGAACACACTCTACGAGGAACAATCCATAGCCAAAAAAGAGTTGCTCGACTTTCAACCGGTAATCCAGACACCCTACATGCAAATGCATCAGGTTGACACAACAACAAATTCCAAGTGGAACTTGTTGGTTGCGTCCAAGCCAAAGCAATACAATAAAGAGACAACCCAATAGTTCCTTGCAGAAGCATCACTCCTCACCCAGAAATTGCCGGACAGAGTTGAAAGATTTCACAGAGTAAAGCGCCGAGCCTTAGAGTTGGTACCAGAATTGGGTCCTTCGTTTGAGGAGGTAAAGGAAGAAAATGCACAAACAGAAGAGCCCAAAGAAGAAGAAAATACGGACAAGGGAAAACAATAGTTTCTCCTAGAGGATGTGAAAGAACCAAGCGCTTGACTCGAGGACGAGTCAAGGATTGTGGTCGAAGCCTATTGGGGTCTTCATTTTTGGGAAAGAATTGCACAATTTTTGGCTAAGCACAAGTTGCAAAAACTTCATTAGAGGCTGGGAGAAAGAGTAATAGAAATAAATTACGAAATTCAGTGTAATGCCAGCCAGGAAATAAACGGTTGCAATGTAACAATAAAGAGTGCAAGCTGAGAAGGAAGACACAACCCAACTATATATAAGGATGAATATAATTGTAAAAGGGTTGGGTTGGTTCTTTCATTGACAGAAGCACTCATTAGTTGATACCTCGTTCATCATTGGTCAATTAGGGTCAATTAGGGTCAATTAGGGTCAATTTGAGTCATGTTGATCAGAGTTGCCCAACTTTTGGGATCAGTTTTGGTTCTCGTTGTAGGTCGAGAGAAGAAATGAATGAGTCTGTAATGAATTAGAACTATCAGTTGGAGAGCTGGAGCTCTGAGATATGAGTTCAGAACCGAGAGTCTGTATTGAGCCTTTCTCGTAACTTTGAGTCTGTAATGAAGGAAATATCCCGGAGATAATAGGAAGCAAGACTAAATTTCAAAATATGATGTGTCTTTGTATGTTTACTTATGCATTACGACATTTCTTTATGGCTTATGAGTTCTATTCGATGGTTCTTGTTTAATTTCTCCTCGCAATGTAAGTAGGTTCAATTCTTTCATTTACATGGTTCATATATGATAATGACTCTTGCGCAAGAATGAGAATGAGTTACGAATGCTCTATGGATATTCTTTAGCCTTCTTGCTACCCTTCCCTATATATCTGTCTCAACAACACTTCAGGTGAGACTTCTTCTCTTCAGAGGAGATGAAAATGCCAGTGCCCTAGAATACATGGTACCTTTTGTTGGTAACTTGAGAAGGACCCTGGTCTAATCAAATTCGCACCAACAAAATGGAACTCTAGCAACCAACCTTATAAACCCATGTCTATATCAATCCTAAAAAAGGTGGGATGAATGTAATTAATTCAAATAAATTTTTTCAAGAGTTAGAAGTTTATCTCAATGTGCATAATGTATGAGAAGACAAGGAAATGGATTTTCCCACACTTAAGCTAGAAGGTCATGAACATAGTTGGTGGGAAAACTACATCAACACACTAAGATTGGAGGGAGACCCACATGTAACTAAATGGGAGGTGTGAAATGAACTCCTTAAAGTTCAATTTTTACCTTATTGAGTACGAATATGATGAAAGAATTTAGTCACACTACTACTCACAAAGGAAACATAAAAATGAACATTATTACATTGTGTGTTTATGAAAGCAATCCATTCATTTGGAATTTTTTACCAAGAACCCAAATGTGGTCTAGTGCCTATGTACCTTTAA
>ML841447.1:16365-37828 GCA_009831015.1 Picea engelmannii | reverse complement strand
CCTAAAATTCTACTTTCTCCATATGAAGTTCAATGAGGTTGGAACCACTCTCAAACATCCTGAAACAATTAATGGTAATGTTAAAAATTTAAGTAAAAGGATGAAAATGAAAGAGAAAGGAGAATGTCACTTTTACTTAATTAATTACTCAAGAGAAGCCAAATGAGTAGTGTGAGTGAAAGAGAGGGGGTGGGGTTGGCTTTATACTAGGAATCCCTTCTCACACTCCACCAAAGCCCTTTGTTGCACTCTAACTCTCTTGTTGCTCCAACCTGTGGGTGAAATGAAGCAAAAAAAACGTTTTTGAGGGTCCATAGACTGCCTTTTTGAGGGACACATGTCCTGAATTCATGACACTGGTTGCTGAAGTGTCGGACACGTTTTTAGGACGTGTCCCGTTCCAAAGACACGTTGAACCAACGAATCCGACACGTGTCAGGGCGAATCGTGTCGGATTCGTTGGACACGCGACACGCAGGGGGTTTAGGACATATCCTGTTACTTAGGTGTGAACATAGCAAAATAATACACCCTGAACGCATGATATTTGAGGAAAATGAGAGGGAATGTCGCAGCAATTTGAGTTCCTAGGCCATGCTGTAATGGCCCAAGCGTCAATTCTAGGGATTTCCCCACTCGTTCATTCTTCGTTTCTTCTACTGCCAAGAAGCAGCGTGCCAAATAAGTGAATTCTGATGACATGCCGATCACAATCCCGAGGTTGACAAGCGACAGAGAGTTTAATTTGGCACCGATGACATGTAAAAAACCAAACACTTCTACATCCATTTGCCCAGCTCCAAAACTATGAATTCGTCTGAGTTTATGAGACATGGTGATGACAAAAGAAACTATAACTTCAAGAAGGTTATGCTCTTCAATGTGCTCGAAAACAACATCACACAGATCCAGTATATACCATGTGAAATTGCAAAAAAATTGTTTCGTTCAATGAATGCATATCTTGAAAAAACTTCAAGGCCTGCATTATGAAAGGTTATTGTTGCATCGCTCAACATTGCAAGGTTCACCAACAAAATTCCACCAAATGAAAATGAAATCTCTAAAACCTTGTAATGACATAATGTCCCAATCGATATGTTTTGCACAATTTTCTGCTCTCGCCCAATCAAAGAGTGAAGGTAAAAAATTCGAGGCATGATATTTGCACCAAGAAGGCTCACAACTGTATGCATACTTTTACAATCCACTCTTGAAATCATTCCATTCAGTATATAGATAGCATTAAAAGTCTATGGACAAAGTGTTGGGATCAAAGAATAGAAGCACCAGTCCTCAAAACATTTCTGGGTGCCAATCTGATACTGATTTTCTTCATCTTCAATAACTTTATTCCCCAGATTCTTCTTAGTGGCATGCATAAAAACTTCACAAGACAATCAAGACAATCATGGCAGAGACCATACATAAATATGCATTCAATCACTATGTAGAGAGCAAGGATCCATGTAACTTTCATCCCCTCTGTTGCTATGAAATAGAGGGGGCTGAGGAGGAGACGAAGAAGGATTTCATCCGCTGTCAAATTTGGGCGAAAGTGCCTCAGTTAAATCATAAAATTTAATATCTGTTACAATAGGGTACATGTTGATCCAAATAAAATCCAAGTCATCCATGGTTGGCCATCCCTGACCACACTGACCGAGCTTCAGAGCTTCTAAGGACTAGCCAATTTCTAACGATGGTTCATGTTGGGATCCTCCCATATTGCATGGGACCTCATCCAGGTGATAAAAGGTAGTGGTCATGCCAATTTCATGTGGGGGAAGGAGCACCAACAGGAATTTGATGATCTGAAACATCACTTGTGCTCAACTCTCGTACTCTTCTTTCCCGATCTGCAACAACGATTCGAGATTGAGACTGATGCATCTGACTATGTTGTAGGCACAATTCTCACTCAACATGGGCATCATGTGGCACACCATAGTGAGACACTCTCTGATACTATATGGAAATACCCCACCTATGAAAAGGAAATGTATTCCATTGTACAAGCCTGTCATCAATGGAAACATAACATTCTGTGGAAAGAGACTATCATACACACTGATCACAAGCCTCTACAGTTCATACAGACACAGGGGAAATTATAGAACAACCATCATCATAAGTGGTCCACCTACCTGTATAAATTCCATCTCAACATCAAGTATAAGAAGGGTATCTCCAATCGTGTCATTGACTACCTCAGCCGGCCTCTTGTGGCTACACTCACCACTGTGCTCCATTCTTGTGGACATGAAGCATCTAAGTGACCCCAACTTTATCAAAAAGATCCAGAATTCACCACCACCTATTAGCTCTTGGGTACTTGCACACCTGTCACCGATTTTCACATTCATGACGAACTCTTATTCCACCTAGGCCATCTCTGTGTTCCTACAAGTGAGTGTGCAAAGAGGATTTGGGAAGCCCACTATAGTCGGGTGGCAGGACATTTTGGCGTGGAGAAAATTGTGGTCATTCTTCAGAAACATTTTTATTGGTCGAAACTTCGACAAGATGTCAACAAGTATATCATATATTGCACTACCTATGCCATTTCCAAGACTTCCATCAAGAAGAAAGATTTATACACCCCTCTTCCTATTCTCCAGAAGCCTTGGGAATATATCTCAATGGATTACATGTCTGGATTTCCATCTACTAAGAAAGGAAATGACTGTGCGTTCTTGGTCGTTGATCAATTTTCGAAGATGGCCATCCTTACCGCCTATAAGAAGAATTTCACAATGACAGATACTGCTGATATCTTCTTCGAACGAGTGTGGGTCCACTTTGGGATACCACAGACTATCATCTCCAACTGAGACAACAAGTTCCTCAAAACCTTTTGGTCAAATATCTGGTCTTTGTTGGACACCAAGCTCACAAAATCCACTGTTTTTCACCCCCAAACTGATGGCCAAACAGAGGTCGTCAATTAGATGATTGTGCACATCCTACGCATGTACAATTCTAATTATCCATGTACATGGGACGAGAGTCTCCCATATGTCCAACACAGTTACAACAGGGCTCTCCATAGTTCAACCGACCATAGCCCATTTCAGGTGGGGCTAAGATTTCAAAACTTGGGACCCATTGATGTTGCACTTCCTCTTGACACCGCACATACAAGCTCTTCCCCTGATCAGTCTGCGATTGACAAAGCCACCAAATTCATTGAGAGTATTCAACACATCCGCCAATAGGTCCAAGAGATTTTGCAGAAATCCAATGCTAAGTACAAGCAACGCCATGATCAACACAGGGTACCACACAAGTTTCATGTTGGCGACAAATTCTGGTTACATCTGTAGAAGGAGTGTCTCACCGAGCCCTATCGAAATATTCACCCACTTTGTTATGGGCCTTACACTATCACCAAGGCTATGGGTAACAATGATTTTGAACTCAACACTCCACCCTTCCTTGGTCTGCATCCAGTCTTCAATGTGGACCTCCTTCGACCATATTTTCCACCATTATTGGACACCTCTGATATCGCAGAGCAACTAAAACCAATAGAGCTCAACCCCGACTACATGGAACAATCATCCACTAATTAGATAGTGGAAACACAGGTCAAGGGCACTCGCCAGTAGTAGATCCAACTTTATCGGGTTGTCAAGGTAGTGCAACTCCTACAACAAGGCAAGTGGCTCACCTGGGGCCAAATCCAGCAGAAGTTTCCTCACCTGATGGGGGAACTTAATGCAATGGAGACCATTGCTTCCCAAGGGGGGAGGATTGATCCAGGTGGATATTGGTGGCCAACCACCTATTTCAACTGGCTCCTCATGTCCATTTTTGTTCAACATGTTCTTATGTACTACTTTATAATTGTGAGTTATACATTTTTGGGTCTGTCTGAAGCCCCACACATTCTCGAGGTGGATACAGGTGGCCTCTCGCTTAGTCCAACTGGATTATTTTGTATTTTTTCATGTCGAAACATATTGTTGTATTTCCAAGGATGTTTTGGGGCCCTAAACATTTCTTTTTTGGCTTTCCATAGTTAGACTATAAACAGAGTCAGATTCTGACGACAGAATGTCTAGTTCTATGAAAGACCTTTCCAACATGCTATCACATGCCTAAAACAGAGGTCGTATGCAAAATTTACGACCCTAGGAAGTTGAGGTACCAAATTACACCAACTTAACCATAGGGCCCACATGACTTTTGGCATTTCACCTTCTAGGGTTAGGTTTTTGGATGTCTAGGGTTTTGACATTCATGAGTAATATGAAACTGGCCTATGGAGCCTCATTGTAATCCATTATGCTCAAACTGATGCACATATCAGCCACATCTCTTCTCAGAGATAGCTACCACCATTCGAGCAAGTTTCAATTTTACAGTTTCAACCCATTTAATTATTTAATAGAAGATATTGTTCACTGGATATTTGTGTTATTATTCCTATATCTGTGTTTATTATATTCAGTCTATTAATCAGTTCATTCCACTCCTAAATCTAGATCAATGGAAGAGAATATGTCAAAGATAAAGTATAATTTAAAGACTTCTCAAGACAAGTAGAAAAGCTATGTTGATAAGGGCATAATTCATAGAGAATTATGTATTGGTGATCATGTGTTTCTGAAAGTGAAGGCCAATAGAAGTTCCTTGAAGTTGGGAAATTGTTCCAAATTGGTAGCTCGTTACTATGGGCCATTTGAAATCCTAGAGAGGATTGGGCCTATAACTTACATTCTTGCATTACCTGCATATATGTTTATTCATAATGTATTCCATGTATCATTGCTTAAGAAGTATGTACCTAATTCTAATCACGTAATTGATTAGAATCTGATTCAGGTGGACCAAGAAGGTGCTTTTCAAGTGCATCTAGTGTGCATATTGGATCAGAAGGTCAAGCAAATCCAAAATCAAGCCATAGGGATAGTAAAGGTCTAATGGACCTGGTACGGTCTTGAGGACGCAACTTGGGAGCACAAAGATGCAATGCAGGCAGAATATCCACATCCTTTTGAAGATTTTGAAAACCTTGCTGATGTTATGTAAATGAGTTGCACTGAGGACAATGAAAAAATAAGGGGAGGGGATTATAATACCCCAAGGTTGAGCCCCAATTGTAAGTACAAATTGTAAACATGTTTTGTAGGCTAGAGAGCCAAGTGATTATAAGCTAGGAGGCTTATGTGATGATTAGACCAGAGATCCTAGATGCTAAAGGCCAGTGAGCCTATTTTTGCATATGTAAATACTCATATCATTAATAAAATTACATCATTGCGTGTAGACCAAACACGATGAAAGAGTGTGGGGGTCTAAGCTCCACAATTTGGTTAAGGGAGGGGGGCTATGAGACTGGGGAAAAAAGGGCTAAGCTTAAGAGCTTAAACCCAAGAGAAAAATATATATTTATTTTCTAAAGGCTATGATGAGGATATTAATTTATCCTAAGTTTTTCTTGGAAAGGGGATGAATCCCAAGTGGAGGGACTCATGCTCCAGGAGAACCATGTGTCAATCACGACGCATGTAGATAAAAGTGGGGAAAACGGTTGTTTGGGAAAGGTTTGTCAGCCAGTTTTTTCATCTTTCCATCCATGCACCTATAGATTGAGCATGTATATAACCTTCCATTATAACCCTAAATTGCTCTACACATGCATACATGGCATTATCCCTCTTACTTGCATATTTTTCCAAAGCAATGCTAAGTAATTATTCTTAAAAAAAACTAGTTTTTTGAATATGTATGCGTTCTGAACCATTACTGCCCACATACATATGCTTTCCGCACCACTACAACTCACGTACATATGCTTTCTGCACCATTACAACCCGCATATACTTGCAAAAGTTGAAAAAAAAATGTTGCAAGGAATTCATTGAGATTACAGGCTATTACATGTTTCCCAAATAAATCCACCAGCTATAGCCCATCACCCAACCGAATAACCATCCTTTTGGCATATAAAAAGAGGTGTTGGGGTCTCATTTCCAAGCTAAGAATAAGAACAGTGAAACTCTACCCGATTTCACATCCCCTCTCCAAGATATCGCTTCCCTTTTGTGAGTATTACCTCAACATTCCCTCATTAGCCCCTTCTTCCTCCATCGAACCCATTCACTTCCCAAGAAGAGATCAAAAGGTTGAGAGGATAAGTTCATCCAAGGTGCACTTGGAGCTTGGTGAATAGGAGCCTAGACTAGGTTCGTGGAATGATAGCCAACTTTAATTGTAAAGGTATAATCATTGTGTTATTAATAAAATAATTACATTTTCCTGTCCCAAATTATGGTGTCTTAATTCTTTTATTGGTTTATGTTTGACATTCTAACATCCAACCCTAACTTATATATGGAATAACATGCTTGTAGTTTTCTGTTTGTCAATATTTGGATGCAGGTCAGCCCTGGGAGGAGGCGTGAAGTCAGAGGAACTTCCAAGTGAAAGGAGGTCATCACTAGATGTGGGATTAGAGGTATAGTTACCCGATCTTATTTTTTTTCTTTCTTTCTGTGTGTTAGTTTTGGTATGTTTGGGGTAGTATAGATAATTAATTGAATTTTAGAAGGTTAATCGATCTGCCTACATTTTGATCCCTGGTGTAGATAAAGGGGGGGTTTTCCCGCTGGAAGAACTGGAAACCATATTGGGGGTTTTCACATTCATGAATGGAGGCATCAGAAGAGCTTGATTAAGATATAGGTCCCACTAGATTTATTACTGGAGTGGTTCCTGAAGTATTTGGTACTAGTTGTATCCAAGGATGTTTCAACTTATGGAGTGTTTTCAAAGGAGGAGGCGATAATGAGAGCGAAACAACTTGAACCGATTTAATCTCAGTTTGGCTTTCACTATGAGATATTTCTAGATGCACCATGGTCCATCCTCGACAAGGCCAAACAAAAGTATAGACCCCATGACAATGGTATTGTGGGCTCAGCACAAGGAAAGTCCATTGATCTATTGTCGAATCATTTGAAACAATTGTAGATACAATAGAATGTGACCAGCCAGACCTCCAGTTTGGTTGTTTCCCTTACCCAAATGTTGGATGTACACAGTGTGTAGTCAACAAAACCAAAGGCCAACCAAAAACTTGAAGTAAATAAGAAACAATGAAACAAGAAGGGTAAAGAGGAAAAAAAGGCTGATAACAATACTGGAGGGAAAAAAACAAAGAAGAGAAAGTCAAAGTATCCATGTAACCTTTGCACAAAGGACCACCTAACTCACCTGTTCCCTCGACTTGTGGAGGCTCAGAAGCTATTTGCGTACAAAAATCATGTTGTGATAATGAACCCATATCCACATGGGAAAAACATGGCTCAAGCGTCGACATCCTCGAGCATGGAAGGGGGCATTCAGGGACCCCCTGTGTCTACTAGTAATACCTCGACCATGAATTTTTACATGTTGAAAGGTGACACTCACATAATGACCAAGTCCCAAGATTATGAAATGTTGAAATCTATCGAGAAGGGTAAAGAAGCCACAAACCCACCTGTTCCTCTCCAAATTGAGAAGATGATGGGAGAAACAATGACACGAATCCTAAAAAGTGTGTTCAAGAAAGATTCTCATAATCCTAATGTGAGAGCTGCCCATAACTACTCAGTTGTGAAATATTTGGCATAAACCCCTTGCGTAATGTCTGCTTTGAAAGTCCTTCAGAGCTGCCCTTCGCAGAGAAAAGACCTGTTATCCACCTTGGGATCTGTAGAGACTTGTAACCAGGGAGCGATAGTTCTCGATCCAACCGACTTGAAACCTCATATTCCTTACCATGTTTCATTTCAGATAGTAGTGTCTTACACCACAAAATATTTTACTCATAATATATTTCATATGGTGGTTGACGAGGGTGCCTCAACTCGCGTAATGTTGTTAGCGTGTTGGAAGGCCATTGGCCAACTTGTTTTGTCTTCGTTTCCTACACTGCTTATGGCATTCGACAATCATTCATTTAGACCAAATGGAATCATTTATTCTTTTCCCAAGTAGTTAGGAGGAAAGACCGTGTGCATCAAATTTGAAGTGGTCAATGCACCTCTTGACTACAACCTTTGTTAGGAAGGAGTTGGACCTATGCAATGCATCCAGTGGTTTCTACAGTCTTTCGGTTCTATTTGTTTCCACACAAGGGCTAGATTGTGACCATTGACCATTTGTATTTATCCTATTCGGACCCTTCATCAGGGGCATCCACGGTCCCGATTATTGATAACCCTCATCCCGTAATCATCAACGTAGGGGTTGGTTTGTGTCCATCGTTGATGGGTACTTTCGATTACCCGCCACCTTCTGGTAGTGTCAAGAGTATATCGACTTCACCCAACTAGCCTAAGAATGAAATATTTTAGTGTTGTCGTTTGAAACAACATACTTTCATGATCTGTAGACTCTTCCTTCCCCATCAAATTCGATGGAAGGGACATGGAATCCTAGCATGGTCATGCCCTTGTCCGTGGCTGAAGTTGCATACAACATTGTCCAGCAAGCTTCGACTGATCCCGATCAGACTCCCGCACAAGAGTTAGATCTAGTTCTTGAGCATATTTGGGCTCAAGATTCTCTTTCCACTATAGATTATTTAGATCTAGTCTTTCCCATAGACGAGGTGATTCTTGAGGCATGGACTGGTTGAGACAGACCCTCAGATGATCTTCATCATAGATCTTACTTTCTTCCATAGTTAAAGAGAATAGAGGCAGACGAATTTGTTTCAAATGTGAATGGAGATAGGTCTTGTCCTATTAATCCTTTGGCAATGCACATAGTTTATGTTGAGGGTAATATGGTGAGTATCACTGAAACAATTCCCATATATATCTCCAAAACCCCTGATGTTGTGGAGAATGTTTTCGTCGGAGTGGACTGCTCCACCAAAGAGATTCGTATTTATATGGAGTTATTTAAATATTTCTGCAAATTTTTTTCCTGGTCTTACGAGGAAATTCCGAACATAGACCCAAGAATCATCAAACATGAAATAACGACTTACCATGATGCCAAGCCAGTCCGATAGAAGCTTCATCCGGTGAATCCTCAGAAAGCGGAAAAATTAGGGTTGAAGTAGCGAAATTTCTTAAATCAAGTTTTATCTACCTCATACAGTTGACGGAATGGGTGTCAAACCCCTTTCTGGTTAACAAGAAACAGGGTATGATTCACGTGTGCATGTACTTCCATGACTTGAACAAGGCTTGTCCAAAAGATAATTTTGCCACCCCATTCATTGATCAGATCATCGATGAATGCGCAATATGCGAGGTATTTTCATTCATGGATGGTTTTTTGGGATATAACCTAATTCAAATCAAACCCAAAGATCAACATAAAATAACTTTTATTTGTCATTGGGGCACGTTCACTTATTGTAAGATGTCTTTTGGCCTAAAGAATGTTGGAGCCACTTTTCATTGGGCCATGTATTTTTCTTTCCACGACCTTAGACATATATTCAAGGAATATCTTGATGATCTAGCATCACACTCTCACAAGAGATACGATCATCCCACACACCTCCGACTAATATTCGAACGATGTCGCTATTATCAGATTCACTTGAGTCATAACAAGTGCAGTTTCTCCGTGACGTCGGGTCGTCTCTTAGATTTCATTTCTTCGACAATAGGGATCATGGTCAATGCTCTCAAGGTTGAGGCAATATTTCAATTGTCTCCCCCATGCACAATACACCAACTTCAGAGCTTATAGAGGAAAGCGAAATTTATTCGACTTTTTTTCGCAAACTACGTTGGGAACATTAAAGGGTTTATGCATCTATTGAAAGAGGGATTCCCTTTCTGTTGGGATGAAACTAGTCAACATTATTTTGAAGTGTTGAAATGTGCCCTTACGTCTACCCCTCTGCTCTAGCCTCTTGATCATAACAGAGATTTATTGTTGTATTTGACCATTGCAGAGTTCTCCATCGGCATGGTATTTGTTCAAGAGGACAATCTTCTCAAGGAGCACATTATTTATCACCTGAGACAACGCCTAGTTGGGTCAGAACTAAACTATTCCCATGTTGAGAAGATTTCTTTGGCAGCAGTGCATGTTGTCCAGCGGTTCCATCATTACATTTTGCTTCGTAAGACCACCGTCATTTCCATTGTGAACCATTTCCAATATGTGTTGACATGACAGGTCATTGGAGAAAATATCAATAGATGGATTGTAATCCTCTAGGAATTTGACTTGGATTTTGTTTCCACAAAATCCAAAAAGTCCTTGGTCTATGTCGAACTTATTTCAGAACTTCTGGTCGAATTTGGTGATGTCACACCCGAAGAATCACTTATCAAAGGAGATATTTTTCTAATTGCATATTCAGACCCCTGGTATGGATATATACTAGTCTATCTCCATAATTTGAAGTGCCCTGCTTCTGCTTCCTGTGATGAGCATCAACGAATTCACCATCAGGCACAAAACTATCTCATACTCGTTGACACTTTGTATCGTCGAGGTGTAGATTTCATTCTTCACCAGTGCCTTATACATGAGGAAGCAAATCTCATTCTAAATGACTACCACACTAGAGCATGTGGTCGTCATTATGGGTTGGAAACAAAACAAAAGATTATACATGCCAGTTACTTTTGGCCTACGTTAATCAAATACATTGAAGCGTTCAAGAAGTTCCACCCATGTCAGATCATGTCTCGAAAGTTGCGGGCACATCCTACTCCCATGTTTCTTATCATTGGTGTTGGTCCTTTCACTAAGTGGGGGATTGACTTTACTACATGTCACTCGACTTCATCCATGGGGCATCGTTACATCATTGTAGTGGTAGACTACTTCAAAAAATGGTTCAAGGCCATGTCAACATTTAGCAATGATGGAGAAACAACAACTCTACTCATTTTTAACCAGATGGTAGCAAGGTTCGACATCCCAAAGGATATTTTCACTGACCATGGCAATCACTTCCAAAAAAAAATGATGACCGAGTTAACATAAAATCTTGGTTTGAGGCAAGAAGATTCATCACCCTACTACCTGTAAATGTGTTGAACCTACATAGAATAGATCTAGCTAGAAAATACTACACACATTTGCAGATAGAAATTGAGAAAGAAGAAGCAAGATAGAAAGAATGGAAGAATTATCATTAACCGTATTCCACACTGAAAGGGTGAATAATTTACAGTAGATATAGGATACATAAGTAACTAATGAGCCATAGTGGTGGTCTAGATTGATCTAGACACACACCAGCAGTTACAAGAGTAAACTGCCACCTAGTCTAGTCTCTCAAGCAGTTACGGGAGTGAACTGCCACCTAACTGAGTTAACTAGTCAACTAGTCTTCAGTTAACTGACTTAACAAAGAGTAGTAATTTGGTGATGATCCCAATGTTGCATGGTGACAAAACCAATGCAACATCTAAACTCAACTCAACTAGTCAAACTGAAGTGTCAACTGAAAGAGAATATTCTCTAGGTGGAAAATTCTCCCCTAAAATATAGGAGACTAGATAATGACTAATTATGACTAATAAACAAGGAATAACCTTAGGAAAAATAAATCCTAGGTGTGTATGAAGTAACTCCAACACCCCCCCTGAACATCACTATGGTGAAAATAAAGAATGAGTCCCGACTACGAGGCCATGTTAGGTACCCAAATACAAAAGATACACTGAAATAAACGAGGAAAGAGGGAAAACCTCATGGGAACAAAACCCCCCCTCAAATTACAATACATAAAATAAAAAATGATAAGGAACAAAAGGCAGTTTCTAAGCAACCATGTCCTTCACTCCAAGAAGACCTCGCAACTATGCAAGTTTGTGCTATTTGAAGATTTTGTTGAAGATGTACATGCCTGCACAGATCTGATGAAGTATATGCATCATTGATATTTCCACACATATCCACTTTATCTTCTTGTAATGAATAATATCCAAATAAATTTTGGATGAATTTTGAAAACTGTACAACCATTTCCGGAAAAATGCTGAAATTTTGTTGATTTTAAAACGATCATAACTTCACTTTTCATACTTTATTTTAGACGATTTGTTTTTTGAAATTGGATATTTTCCCGAGCGGAATTCAAATATCCAATTGGTTTCTTCAAATTGTGATAAAAAAATATCAGAATTGCATCTGATGTGCACGGATCCCTTTTTGACTCCTGAGATGCATGCATGGTGCATGAAAAAGTGTCTGCATGTGACTCCTAAGATGCATGCCATATATATTCCACATGAATGTCAGAAAACAAATCTAAAATGGAGTAGACATCATATTCAATTAATGGAATACAAATGTTTGCAAAATTTTTTGTAAAAGAATCTTCATAATAAGATACTTGATCTTCTAATGACTTCTCTTCTGGCTCTATCTGTTCGGCCTCCTGTATGAAATCTTTACAATATTATTTATTCCCAAATAGAACCTCCAATCTTTTCCATAATTCACTTGGAGTTAATCTTGTGATTCTTCATATACTTGATGGAAAAGTTTAGGACAAACAGACATGCCGATACTTCCTATGGCCATATCTTGTCTATTGAGAAAGTCATTTTTCTCATCGACGGAATCATACTCTACTTCCATTGCCATGGTTATTTGGTATAAGACTCTACATCTAATATGAAGCATAATTTTTGTCTTCCATTCCAAATAGTTATGAGGCGTGAGAAATATTTCTGACAAATAATCCATCTTTTTGTTGTCTTCAATCATTTGTACCTGCAAAAAATGATTTGGTGTAGCTTTTGCTTAGCATTCCATCGGATCTGATACCATGTAAATGTGTTGAACCTGCACAAAATAGATATAGCTAGAAAATACTACACACATTTGCAGAAAGAAATTGAGAAAGAAGAAGCAAGATAGAAGAATGGAAGAATTCTCATTAACCGTATTCCACACTGAAAGGGTGAATAATTTACAATAGATATAGGATACATAATTAACTAATGAGCCATAGTGGTGGTCTAGATTGATTTGGACACACACCAACACTTACAAGAGTAAACTGCCACCTAGTCTAGTCTCTCAGGCAGTTATGGGAGTGAATTGCCACCTAGCTGAGTTAACTAGTCAACTAGTCTTCAGTTAACTGACTGAACAAAGATTAGTGAGTTGGTGATGATCCCAATGTTGCATGGTGACAAAACCAATGCAACATCTAAACTCAACTCAACTAGTCAAACTAAAGTGTCAACTGAAAGAGAATATTCTCCAGGTGGAATATTCTCCCCTAAAATATAGGAGACTGGATAATGACTAATTATGACTAATAAACAAAGAATAACCTTAGGAAAAATAAATTCTAGGTGTGTGTGAAGTAACTCCAACACCACAAGAGATAGGTAAGTTTGATGCTATGAATAAGTCTCTCTAGACTATTCTTCAGCGAACGATCAATTATGCCAAGTCAAATTAGCATTTGATGTTGTACTCGACATTGTGGGCCCACTGAACGTCTATAAAGACTGCCACTGGTTTTTCACCTTTTCAACTCGTATATGGGTTGGAAGCAATATTTCCCATTGATTTCCATATTCTATTTTTTAAATTTGGCAGTGGAATTACTACCAGACACTTCACCGCTTGAGGAATGTCTATTATATCTCGAGTAGCTTGATAAGCAGCGTCATGATGCAGCCTCGGCCAATGAGGCTCATAAGAAATGAGTCAAGTGTCGGTATGATCGATCCATTTGTCTTCATATTTTCTCCAAATGAAATCTTGTCCTAGTCTATGATCAAGACAAGGATCCCCTGGGGGCAGGCAAGTTCAAACCAATGTGGTTCAAACCGTTCATTGTGAAAGAAGTCTTAAAGAAGGGTGCTTACCATTTGGTTGATTATGAAGGAAATGCCTTGGTGGGGCCTATAAATGGGCTCTACCTCAAGAATTATTACTCTTAGGTTGGTCACTTAGGTGACTTCTTGTACATATGTATAGTTATTATACAATTTTTTGTATTTTTGTTTAATGGACATGTAGTTTTTTATGTCTTCTTTTTCACTGTGGCTGATGTCAAGTGAATCATAAGTGTTATTTGGGTTCGCGAACAACACTAGCTAACACAATCAGAGGCTTTCCTCTGTAACTTGGGTGATTTTCACATGTGGGAGTCAATTGCTATCTTCCAGAGGTATTTGTCTAGGTGACGCCACAAACAATGTCTCTGAGTATAGAACAGTGATAGAGTTTCTTTGTGATGCTTTGTCACATGACATTTCTTACCTTCGGGTCTACTTAGATGCTCAGTTGGTTGTGTCCCAATTAAATTGAGTTTACCATGTTTATGATCCTACTTTGCACCAACATTTCCTTAGGGTACGTCTTTTAGAACATTGCTTTGATTACATTACATATATCCATGTTCCTAGGAGGTTTAATCAAATAACAAATACTCTAGATAATCAAGTATTAGATTGGCATATTGCACACACATAAAAATAAACACACACATACAGATGTACATACATTTGTTAAATGTGGTCCATAATACAGATAAAGATATATATATATATATATGTCAAAAAATGTCATGAGTACATAGGTGGCTATGAATTCCTCAAAAATAAGACTCGATATACATCACAGGGCTTATTCCCTCAAAAAATATACAAAGGTGCCCTCAGCACATAAAATTCTAGCATATCTAAGCTTGGGGCCTATTGGCCCTGCATAGTGAACAACGATGTTGGCCAACCACCAGAATAGTTGGACCTAAGTCTGTGGCACCCCCACTACATGAGGCTACATATAAGGCGAGAGATACTCAATCTCAACCATAGAAACTGTACAAGTGAGCGCAGTGAGGTTGCACTCCACCCACCTCAAAACTCTCTCAGCATCTCCAGATGGACGTCCCCCTGCGGTTGTTGGGCCATCGGCTGCTATTGGTCCCACCTCTAGTTGAGGACGTCACCAAGTACTCATGAAGTTTGTCAGGTGCACTAGTCCCACATCTGTACATAACAGATACATAAAAGTCATTACTCTGATACATATAAAAATGATATATATAAAAACAATTAAAAATTAAATAACTTTAAAAAACATGCTACCTAGCTCTCCTCGCTCCTCTTCGGGAGGCATGGGAATGTACAAATCCCTAGAAAAGTTGATTCTAGCATACAGGCGGTCCTCTATTGCCGGAATCTACCACTGATCCAGAATTGGTTCTCGGAGCCAAGATGGGGTCCAGGAAGGCCTAAAAATAAAAGTGCTCATAATGGACGTGTGCATATTCCTTGTTGATACAAATCCAATGCAACTTGAATGGGATCAAACGAACATCGTATGAGAATTATATTGCGTTCTGTTCATTTTTCGAAATAGACAAAATTTGATGACTCTACAATATGTACAATTCATATAGTGCTGACATGGCAGCTGACTGTACATGCCGTATGACTATACAAGTGATGTGGCAGGGTGCATTATCATGCTGACATAGACAGGTTTTTGATTGGGCAGGAAAAAGTGGGCGAGTGGTTTTTTGACATGTGTCCTTTGTTTGGGAGAATGTGAAGGTGCCACGTGGCCTAGTCCTGGGCTGCCACATGGCACCCCTCTATTGGTTGACAGGTTGAAAAATATTTGGATTCCACCGAAGTTGAAACTACGACCTTCGAGTGTCGGAAACGTCTTTGTAGGGATGGGCTACCAGCCCACCCATGGTGCTACTTAATACATTATGTTAAAAAGTTATATTTAAATGCAAGTGGAGGACTGTTGGGTAGAGATTAGGGCTGGGGCTAGGCCCCAACTCCCAACGTAACACTCCATGTGACCAGTTCACATATGACCCAACTATGATACTATTGGCGCGGGTGTATATTGTTTGGTGTGAATTACTATCGAGGTTACCCCCGATCCTGTGTATACACCATTATAACTGTTGGTTTATCCTTTAGCATGGATTTTAGTGGTTAGCATCGGTTGGTCAAGCTAGTTCGTCGACCAAAGCATTAGACCAAGGGCTAGGGCTTACCACTATTTTGCACATGGAGCATAGAGGACAGGGCCACATGGCCACACATATGACTGGGGGCTGAATATTTGGGGCTGAAGACCAAGGGCCAATGCACCAACTTAGTTCAGGGCCACATGGAGGGTGCCCAGGGGACCAGGAGCCTGAAGAAAAGGGGTTGTGCCTTGTATTATTCCTATTTGTGGGTTTTCAACTTTATATTATGATTTTTAAATGCACAAGTGACCAGGAGCCCGTGAATAAGGGGATGCACCTAATTATTTCCCAAAAGTGGGTTTTTCAACATTATATTATGATTTTTATTGTATTATTAGCTAGATTTGGGAGATTTAGTCCATTTTTTGGGATCTTGGGCCCTTTTTTAGGCCAACTCTTGGGGAGAAGTTGGGAGTTTGTTTCCAAATTCAGGCCTATATAAACCAGAGGCTCTTGAAGCCATGAAGGGAGGTTCAGATCAGGAAAATGTTGATGAATTATTGAGGCAAATCCATTTTTATGCAGGGAAGCTATTGAGGAGAGCAACTTTAAGGGCCATTTCTGGGAGCTTCATTCATTTGTTTTCAATGCCATCCATTTTGATGGGTTCTTGAGATATAGCAGAACACAACTAACTCATTTTTGTAATCAATTGGAACTTTTATGATATACATTTGAATCTTTGGATGGAAATAAGAAAGCCTCACCCACTGAGACAGAGTCCCAGAGATGTAGGCGAGATTGTCGAACTCCATTATAAATTTGGTGTTTATGGTTTGGTTTTCTTCATGCTTATTTTCAGATCTATATATTGATTAATGGATGCTATGTTTCCTCTTTAATTCTTCCTCATTAATCAATTTCATAAATGATAAAATAACTCATGCTTTAAAACTCAACCATTGTCGTTAAAATATCTTTTCAGAACAAGTGGTATCAGATCTAATTGATGGTTGGTTTTTGATTTTACATGTTTACCAAGGAAAAGATCATCTCAGTTGAGAAAATGGCATCTAAAGAGGGACTTTCTCAAGATGAGAAGAATATGTGAAAAACTCTCTTTTCCATGTCAGAGATGGTGAAAGTGTTGTATGAAGACTACTTGGAATGAAAGAGATCGGTTCAAGATAAATATTCAAAGAACAACAAAAACAAAGAAGAATTGAAGGAATTTCCTTATACATCGAATTCAGAAATCATCTCTGAGGTATGCAATGGAAGTCATTCATCAATTTACCATTGTTCCTGTCAAGATGGTTCTTTTGGTGCATTTGAAAAACATACAAAATGTATAGGTTTGAAATTGCTAACCAAGATGGGTTATGAAGGAAAGGGCCTTGTAAATAAGGGCTAAGGTATCTTTAATCCCATAGAGGCTATGGAAATACCTTGTTATTTAGGATTGGGATATGACGAAGAGGATATTGGAGCATTCTCCAAGATGGACTGCAAAACATTGGAAGTAAGTGATGCTTCAAATGACCAACCTAAGTCATTGCGGGAATGATTCATGAACGATGATGGTGTATCACTCCTTGATGGTGATAGTGAATGAAAATCATCTCCAAAGAAAAGTGAAAATCAACGAGAAAGGTATAATGGTCATGGTTGTTCCAATTCTCATTTTGATTATAAAAAACATAATCTTGTAATCCAAAATTTGTGGAATATGTATCCTTGTACGTTTTGTCATTCACCCAAGCATTGTGTGGAAAAGTGTTGGAAGAGACAATATTTGTACAGGAAATTTATGTCGACCAGGAAGGAGACATGACATAAAGTCTCAACTCCACAACGGAAGAAAGAGAAGGGAAAACAAGTCTGGATGCCGAAAAACCACTGCACTTATTGAAGCAAGGGTTGACATCAAAAGGCTAAATGTTGGAAGCTTAATCTGGAGCTTCGTCCAAAGAAGGAAAAAAGGATTGCACATGTACTCACAAAGGAAGAGGCATTACCAACTAAGAAAGAAGAACACCATGAAGGAAGTAAAATAGTCACTTGGTTTTTCCAGAAGTGGATGTCACATCTTCATTGTATTTTTCTTCCATTAATGTAATCACACATGTTGAAATGATGACATGTTATAACATCATTTTGAAAAACATAGTGTTTTGTTTTATACTTATGAGTATGTAATCAGTAAGGTCAATTTTGTAACCTTTTGGAGGACCAAAAGGTGTTTAGTGAGGAGGTGTGATCCAGAATTGGATCCTGGAGCCAAGATGGGGTCCAGGAAGGCCTAAAATTTAAAGTTCTCAGAATCTCTTCAAAACAAATGTGTACGTAGGCCTCATCGATACGGACCCAATGAAAATTGAACGGGATAAAATGAAAATCGTATGCAAAATATATCGCATTTTATTCATTTTTCCAAATAGGCCAAATTTGATGACTGTACAGTCTGTACAGTCCATACAGTGCTGACGTGGCAACTGACTGTACATTCCATACGACCGTACATGTGACATGGTAGGGTGTGTTGGCATGTTGATGTGGACAATTTTTTGAATGGGCAGGAACAGGTGGACGAGTGGTTGTTTGACACGTGTCCTTTGTTTGGGTGAATGTGAAGGTGCCACGTGGCCCAGTCCTGGGATGCCACATGGCACCCTTCTATTGGTTTATAGGTTGCAAAATATTTGGACTCCACCAGAGTCTAACCTGCAACCTCTGGGCATGGGAAACATCTTGGTAGGGCCGGGCTACCAGCCTGCCCACGGTGCTAGTTAATACACTATGTTCAAAAGTTATATTTGAATGTGAGTGGAGGACTGTTGGGTGAAGATTAGGGTTGGGGCTAGGCCCTAGCCCCCAATATAACACTCCATGTGACCAGTTCACATATGACCCAACTATAATACTATTGGCATGGGTGTATAGTTTTTGGCACGGATTACTATGGAGGATACCCCCAATCCAGTGTATACACCAATATGACTGTTGGTTTATCCTTTAGCGTGGATTTCAGTGGTTAGCGTTGGTCAATCAGGATATCTCACTTACCAAGGTGCTAGAACAGGGGCCAAACAACTGTTGGGGTTGTGTGGAAGCTCAGAGCACGAACACATGGCCTTACATCAAATGACCAAGGCTAGGATTCTTGGGGGCTAGTGCACCAAGCACTCAACGCTTGGCCACATGGAAATGCGCAAGTGACCAGGAGCCTGCGAATAAGGGGTTGCGCCTAATTATTTCCAAAAAGTTGGTTTTTCAACATTATATTAGGATTTTTAATGGATTATTAGCCAAATTTGGGAGATTTAGTCCATTTTGGGGGATCTTGGGCCCTTTTTTAGGCCAGATCTTGGGGAGAAGTTGGGAGTTCGTTTCCAACTTCAGGCCTATATAAACCAGAGGCTCTTGAAGCCATGGTGGGAGGTTCAGATCATGAAAATATTGATGAATTGTTGAGGAAAATCCATTTTTATGCAG
Organism: Picea engelmannii; assembly: GCA_009831015.1. Lineage (NCBI taxonomy): Eukaryota > Viridiplantae > Streptophyta > Pinopsida > Pinales > Pinaceae > Picea > Picea engelmannii. The sequence goes on along the minus strand of ML841447.1, from coordinate 18,447 downwards.
GGAATCTATTGAGGAAAGAAACTTTGCGGGCCATTTCTAGGAGCTTTGTTCATCCATTTTCAGTGTCGTTAGTTTTGATGGGTTCTTGAGATCTAATAGAACAAAAATATCTTATTTTTGTAATCCATTGGAACTTTTATGATGTACATTTGAAGCTTCAAACATAAATAAGAAAGCCTCACTCACTGAGACAAAGGCTTGGAGACGTAGGCGAGATTACCGAACTCCGTTATCACTTTGGTGTTTATTGTTTGTTGTTCTTCATGCTTATTTCCAGATCTATATATTACTTAATGGCTACTATATTTCCTCTTTAATTCTTCCTCATTCATCAATTTCCTAAATGGTAAAATAACTCATTCTTTAAAACTCAACCATTGTCGTTAAAATATCTTTTTGTATCAGCCGCGCCCACCAGGAAAACAAATTGTTGTCAAAGGCCTCTATGGTCCTCCCTCCCCACTGTCATGGTAGCAGTGCTGCCCATATACATACTGCCAGGAAGGAGGAAACATGCCCCCGTACATTCTCTCTGGGACTCAGATTGGGTACTCTCTCGAAGAAGAACGAGAAAAGGATAGTGCCAAACCTGAAGTTCTTGTTGTTGTTCTATTGACACTCTATCAAAAACCTTGTTATAGGATAAATAGGTAGGTGCAGACACTAACTGATCTCCCTAGATCCACCTGGATCTAGAATAAAACACACCAGAACATGACGCTTTCCTTAAGTTTTAAATATTGAATTTACTAACTAAAGAGGGATAGGTGACATACTGTTTAAACATCGCTTCCTCTTGCCATCACCATCCTAGCTCCATTCCAACACTCATACAATGATGATCCTACAAAAGAATGCAACCAACCAAAGTGATAGCAATAGCATAAACTCAATATAAACCTATGTATGTGATCAAGGAATTGTACAATAAAACACAACAAGCTTTATAGGAAAGAATCATATTATTGTATCATATTAAATGTGAAAGAGATATTACAACCATGGTCTTGATGTCATAAGGTCCCTTCAAACTGTCCTTTGTTCCCCACACACTTCCACTCCAAGAATTCTAAGAGCATAGATCTGATAATATTCACAATTTATCTTGACAAAGTGGCTCATCTAGCCAAGCTAACAATCTCCAAATCTCAATCCAATCCAAGCTAATCCCAAAATCTCCAAAGCTAACTTTCTCCATGAGAGCTCCTCTCCTTTTATAAGTTTAAGAGGATAAGGTGAGGAGGTTAGGATGATCCCACTAAATCATGAAAGAGAGTAAGATCCAAACCATTCAAATGCCACCTCACCATGAAAGTTTCTCCTTCTAGAAGCATCAATAATATGCTCATTTTTCCCATGTATGAGCATTTTCGCACCTTGCCTATATAGAAACCTGTGAACACTTCGCGACCTGGCTATGGTGCAGCCTGTGAAAATTAGGCATTTTCGCACCCTGCCTATATAGAAACCTACGAAAATCCTCTTTAATAGGGTTTTTACAAAGGAGAATGCAACTTCTTTTTGTTGATACTGAGAGGGGGGTGAATCAGTATCAAGTAAAATTTAAAACATTTTTCAACTTATACTTAAACCATTCAATTATATCCAATGAGAAATGAACAATAGTATAAGAGTTACACCAATACGCCACAATACACCATGCACAATATATGAGAAATAATCAATAGTTTTTGTTCAAAGGAAGTAATGACTTCCAAAGGTAGCTAAAGCTTCCAAATGTAAAGGGAGGGATAAACCTCCAATAGGAAGATACAATCCTCCAATATAAAGAGAGATCTGAACTCTCTATCCTTGCCCCTTCCTTCCACCCAAGCATATATGAGAGATAATGAAACTTTATTCAATTCTGGTCTGTTCAGAAGACCCGACTTGTACAGCATGCCCCGCGCTCAATATTTAACATCGGATTCTGAATCTAGCACACAAGAAACTAAAGTCCGTACTCTTTCCAATGGAAGTGGTCCCACTGCATTTGGAGTCTGTATGAAAAAGTTATGACTGTTTTACCCGGAACACCTGTTTTTTGACTAGTTTCAGGATTGGTCACAAACCCTATATTCC
>ML841446.1:15786-38247 GCA_009831015.1 Picea engelmannii | reverse complement strand
CTCTTTGACTACAACTCTCCTCCCAAGGCTGACCTGCATTCACAAAAGACAAACAAAAACTCCACATGCATTTGATCTACGGATTAATGGGTTAGAGATTTAATCAACATTTACGCAATAAACAATGAAAACCTCATATGGTGGGACGGGAAAAGTACTTCTTTATTATTAACTTCACTAAAGTAATTTACAATGATGAAGATGACCAATGCTCCATGAATCTAGTATTGGGATCCTCTTTTACTGTCCTCCAACTTCTTTTCTCTATATTTCTCTTTGCACAAGGAAGGCTAAAGGTTGGGACAAGGGGAGTGATCAATTGAGTATTGTTTCTTTACTATGATTTTCCTTCTTTCAAATGGGACCCCTAACCCTTCTTTTATAGGCTAGAAGAATCTAGGTATTTGGTCGAATGACCGACCATGCATGATCGAAAGGTTTAGTTAACTTACCCAAAGTTGTGTGTTCCGTCAACAACTTTCCTTTTTCTGTTCTTTTGTAGGTACACGCGGGCTATATTGGGGAAGCTAGCGTGTACATGCGTGCAGTAATGGAGTAGGGCGCGTGGGCCTTTAACAAAGGTATTTTTAAGAATATTTGTTTAGTACTGGCTTGGCAAAGAAGGGCTATGAGATGGCCTGATGCCAGGTAAGCATGTCTGGTGAAAATTAGGGTTATAACAGATGCCCCCTAATGTGTGAGGTCAGAAGAGCATCTGATGGCCGAAATGCATTATCAATCTTTATCAACGTACCAAACCGGTGAGCCTAGAGACCAGAATTTGGGAGGTGCTATCTGCAAAATAAAAATTGTCTCACCGAGGTGGGCATACCCATGCTTGGGATGAAATAAAATCATGGCTACCAATCAAATAAATTGTATATCCATGTCATATAACTATATAAAGTGTAGCCACGAGAAATACACAGTGAATCTACATCTCAAAATAAAAAAGATATACATGTATAGTATCCATCTTATAGAAGATGATAAGGCCTAATGGTTGGATATGAGGTCTTCAGAGCTCAAGCAACCACTTAAAAATCTTCAAAACTTGGGTAGGAGTGTAATATGAGTGCGTGAATTCACTACCCAGAGGTCTTCGATGGCTCATCGGTCATGGACTAGATAATATTGATGATCAGACTGAAGGCTTCATTGATATCAAACAAAGACTGGAATGGACTTTTGGGATGGCTGGGCATGAGGGAAAGAGACAAACTAGAGAGGGGTCAACTTAGGCTTTGTAAAAAATTCCCTTGGATAATAGCACGACAAATGATGAGTCTCACGCAACATGGCATTGACATAAGTTCACAATGCAGGAGGCAACGCAAACTCTCCATATGTTTGGAAGAATAACCAAACGGAGGAGGACACATCTCTATGTAGTGAGAACAACTTACTAAGGTCATATTAAATCCCATATCTTGAAGAACAAATGGAAGGATGTGATTTTTCCAAGGGCGACTCATTGTGCTGCCAATAAAAATAAAATACTTTTCCCTTCCTCTTTTTGGGGTATATTTGATTTTTTTTTTTTTGTCTTTTTCAATAATTTTGGAAAAAGAATAAAAGAATGCTATGTTACAAAGGAGGAATGAGTGTCAAAAACATACGAGTTCAAGGTGCAAGGACAAGACTGATGTTCAAAGAAAGGACACTCAGGAAAAATCCCTCCTGGGGCCAAAGGTGTCAAGATGAAAAGGCGAAGTGCTACATGTCTTGTGTATAATGCATGCTTCATATGGTTCAGTTAAGAGCAACATGGAGCCAACATTAGACCAAAGACACAGGTATGAAAATGCGATTAATAAGACACACAATGGTAACACCCTTTGACATAAGTTTAACGAGCCTAGAGAAGGTAATCTTGATGATTTTTCATATTTAGAGAGTCTGAAAAAACATAAAAGGAGACTCCAATGGGGTACCTTTTTTGAAGGTAGTCTAGTTAGTTCGAAAAAGGGGTAAACTAGCATCGACAAGGCGTCTATTCAAAAACCATTTTAATGAGTGTGATAAAGACAAGATTACTCAACAATTTTTTCATTTTTAAGGAATCTGAAAAAAGATTAACTATGGACTCCATTAGGAATGTTCTTCTGGACCATTTTAATAAGTGTGAAAGAATAAGGTCACTCGACGATCTTTTCAATTTTAGGGAGTCTAAAAAGAGCTTAACTATGGACTCCGTGGGGGTTCCTTTTTCATAAATTTAGTCCCTCAGGCCCGAAAAAGGGTTAAAATTATACCTGAGGATACTCTTATAGGGATTAAATGCCTCTAGAGTATACCTTTGTTCGTACAGTTGACCATTTGGACCGAAAAAGGGGTAAACTATCGTCGGATAGATGTGACTTCAAATTTCAGTTTAACGAGCGTGAAAGGCCACAAGATCACTCGATGATCTTTTCATGTTTAGAGGGTCTGAAAATGGCTTAAAAGAAGACCCATTATGTTTTAGGAGTCCCAAGGGTGAGGTTAAGAGTGATAAAGAATCATGCAAATGAGGCTCAAACTCGTAATCAGGAAAAAACTAGAAGGGACTGCCGAGCCTATAGTCATTAGTGATAGCATGGACACCATAATGCAACCAGGATTTACCTAGGGAATCCATGTTACAATAAGATCTGCCACCAAAATACAACACTTCTAAAGAAGTGATAATGGTTTCGTGTCACAACTTGGTGGGATCGATCCTATGGAAAAGTGGAAAAGACAACGAGATGCAGAAAGTGGAGGTGTAATCCTGTCTTAAATGCAACGAGTTGGAAAAATGAATTTTTACCAAAGGACCATAAAAATTCCCCAATACCCAAAGTAATACTTCCAATGACCATCCAAAGAAAACTCCTGAACCATCCTAAATGATTTTTAGTTTAGAAAAAATGACAAAAGGGTCCGAAAATTGATAAAAAGGGGCCAAAAACCTCTATAAATAGAAGTTGGCAGCTCATTATCACCATTGTTAATTCAAAAATTGACTAAAAGACAAAATTGCCCCTTTGTGAAAAGAGTTGATTCTGGGAGCTTCAGTGGATGAAACAACCATCCGCTTGGACCAAGTAAGTATAAACTCCCTTATCTCGCAATCTATTTCTTTATTTATGCATTTAGTTTTATTTTGTGGGGGGGCGTTGACCTTTAAAAATTCATCCCTAAGTCCACGTGGGCTGTCCTATGATAGCCCTCATGTACACTCGGGCAGAGGAAAAACTGCACGCGTGTACACGCGACTTTCATCATTACAGCCTGTGTGGACCCTTCATTCAATGGATTTTTTTTTTAAAAGAAAGGGTTAAGCCTCCTGAACTTGGTTTTTTGCAGGATGTATGTTCACTGGAGGGAAAGAGAGCATGAGGATATTAGTTCTTTGGTTGGGGAAGACCCCAATGTTGTTGCTGCCTTAATGCAATGTGGGTTGCTAAAATTCTTCTTATGTCATTTCATGCGAGCACAATCTAGGCTATTGAATGCCTTGGTTGATTATTGGCATCCCAACACAGAGGATTTTATGCTAGAGGGGTAGTCGTTGGTGCCAACGACATAGGACATATACTTTTTGATTGGCCTCTCTCAGTGAGGGGAACCAGTCAACTTCCGTATGTTTCCTTGTAGGCCTCACAACATATCAGAGTTGATTGGACTTTAATGTGAGGTGGGTATAGATAGGATGAGCTCGCAAGTGCCGATAAGAAAGATCTCAGACTTAGCACTACAGGCGATAGTGTTGCTCATTGGACAGATTACAGGGTTTGCCTCTTTGCATCAGGCTTCCCGTGCATAGATGAACTGTGCAGTCAGTGTTTAAATGCACAGATTTTTGATTGGAGCACCACATTATTGGACTGTATGAAGAGATAACTGACAGACTGTTGGTCACAGACTCAGAGGAACTTTGGGTTTGGAACCATTCTTTTCTCTTTCTTCTTTGAAAGAGTGCCCATTTTTATCTCTCGAGAGGTGGTACGAAGGCATCTGGCCTCTCTTCCTGCAATATGCATATGGGCGGTGTTGTTTCCACGACAGGGGGGTGGAAGGACCAATGAGTCCTTTGATGATGACTTTTTTTCTTGGTTGTCACGACAGATCCCAGTCATAGAGGATTACCCTTATGCTGGGATTGACTTCTCGAGAGACCCTGAGATACCAGTACCTCCCAACGAGGAGCGAGGAGAGATGGGTAAGTTTGCATCGTTTTTTTGTTAAACATATGTAATTTTTATGTTGTTTTTTATATATATCATTTTTTTATACTAGATCATTTGTCAGATATGTGTCTATTATGTGCATATGTGGGACCAGTGTGACCAGTGGATTATGTGAGGATCAAGTGACATCCTCGGCCAGGGGCCGTACCCACCACCGCAGGGGGACCACCAACAGTAGGAGAGATTATAGTCGGTGAGGCTGAGAGGGTTCTGAGAGGAGTAGAGAAAATTTTTACCTCGCTCACTCGCATAGTCCCCATGGTAGAGATTGAGGATCTGCCACCATATATGCAGCCTCATGTAGTGGGGGCACCACAGACATGGGTCCGACTTTTTTGGCGTTTGGAAAATGTTGTTGATCATTACAACAGGGCCCATAGGCTCTGACCTTAGTTAGCCTGGACTTTTCATGTGCCGAGGGCAGTACTTGTATATATTTTTTGAGGGCATAAGCCCCATGAATCGTTACTGATCGTATTTTTGAGGTGCTTGTGTCCACCTATGTACTCTGATGATTTGGATATTATATTTGGATTTTTATGTCTTTTTATGTCTTATGGATCATATTTGCCTTTAAAAATGTTTTTAGATGTTTATGTGTGTGTCTTTTTTTTATATGTGTGTGAGATGCCAGTCTAAGATTTGGTTAGCTAGAGTATCTGTAAATTGGTTTAATCTCCTAGGAACATGAAAATATGTAATATAATCAAAGATTCATTCTAAGAGACGTACCCTAAGGAATCATCAGTGTAAAGTAGGATCATGAACATGATAGTCTCTATTTAACTGAGACATAACCAATTGAGAATCTAAATAGACCCGAAGATGAGAGATACCAAATGACAAGGCATATTGAAGCAACTCAATAACTGCACTGTATTCGGATACATTGTTTGTGGTGTCACCTAAACATATGCCTCCTAAAGATAATAACTGGCCCTAAGGTGTAAAAATCACCCAAGCTGCGGAGGCAAGCCTCCGAGTGTGCCGGCTAGCGTCGTCTGTGTACCCAACAAACACCTCTGATTCACTTGACATCCGCCATAGTGACAAAAGATAACATAAAAAATGACACGTCCATAAAACCAAAAGAAACCATAAAGTAATAGTACAAAGACTATACATATGTTACAAAACGTTACCCAAGGTGACCTACCTATGAGTAATACTTCTTGAGGTAGAGCCCATTTCTAGGCTCCGCCAAAGCATTTCCTTCAAAGTTGACCAGCTGATTATTAGAATATAGAAGATGGTGTGCTTGTTTTTACCATTGACGATACCCTCGTCACCCAACCACAGGCCGAAGCCTCCCTCTGAGCACCTTAACCTTGACTGAGAATTCCTCTGGAAGAAAACCCTAGGCTAGATAGCCAAACAAAGGGCAACGCATCTCTCCCCAAGGATAACGCAAGACAAAAGACTGATCATATAGTCCCAAACCCTAACCAAGAGATATTCAAGCCAAAACTAAAACTAGCTGTTACTGTAGCTACATCTGCAACCCTCCTCCAAACCTGCACACCAGACTGCAACTGCAGTGCGCACCAACTGGAAAATTGCAATTCTGAGATGCTGTCAAATGAGAACTGGCGCCCTGTATTTATAGTAATCCTGCCAGTTTATTGGGGCTGACTTCTCCTTCTGAGTATGTGTCTATTCAGTATATTATTATTAATTATGGCCGAATTCTTCTCTTGGAGGCTAATAGCCTAATATAAATTATCTTCTTGAGCCGACAAGGCTTCTAGGGTTATTAGCCAACTCATTAGGGTTTCTCTTGCTTCCTGGAGTCTTCTATTTTCGTTAGGTTCACATGTGGGGGTAAATACCTCCTGCAACTACCATAATATTAACACTCCCTCCTATCTAGAGAGGTATTTACAGGTAATGGTCTTGAGCACAAAACATACCATTTACCCGGTAGCATCAATATAGTCATCTAGACTATTTCATGACTAGATCATGAGCATCACCATCACCATCAGATGCATCAATTCTTGAAACCATACTTCATATGAGTAATTAGATATGATGTTGGATAAGTCACTCTCACCATGGAGTGATACAAGAAGAGTAAAAGCTCTGAACTGTTTTCCATCTAGAAAATCTCTGTTCATCATTCATATGAATGATCATTATCTCCAATAAACTGTTGATAGTCTTAAAGGAAATTAGAACAAGGATAGAACACACCTATGTCTATTCATAGTAGTACATAACTACAATCCAATGGTTCACTACCACATCAAGTAATACATAAGTACTTGATCAATAACGTATGGTTGCAAACGATGAAACATATTCACCACAATAGTCCTAATCTACTATCATATAGTCTTCATAACAAACATCTGAGAGCATCTTGCATAGAAACAATTTTATGATAAAAACTGTATCATTTGGGCCAATATTTCACTCACGTCTGTGAGATTTGAAAGAATGTCTGCCACCACAGTAGTCTTCATCTACATAGAAACAATGTTATCATAAAAACTGAATCAACTGGGCCAATCTTTCACTCACGTCTGTGAGATCTAAAAGAGTGTCTGCCCTCATTATAGAATATCAACAATAATCATCTGGGCCAATCTTTCACTCACATCTGTGAGATCTGAAAGAATGTCTGTCCTCAATATAGAATATCAACAATAATCATCTGGGCCAATATTTCACTCACGTCTGTGAGATCTGAAAGAATGTCTTCCCTCAATATAGAATATCAACAATGGGCTATCTGCCCCATTCTTCTCAACCAAGGAAGAAGGATTGTTTCTGATTTATGAGCCTAGACCATTTCTCACCCTGGGCCATTCCTCCGACACTAAACAAAGTGTAACCTAGAGGGAATGAGTCTACCCTAAGGAATGACTGTCCTGGACTATTCCCCACCCTGGGCCATTCTTCTAACACTAAAAAAAGTGTAACCTGGAGAGAATGAGTCTGCCCTCGAGGAATAACTATCCCTGATTGTTGAGCCTGGACTACTTCCCACCCTGGGCCATTATTCTGACACTAAACAAAGTGTAACCTGGAGAGAATGAGTCTGCCCTCAAGGAATAACTGTTGCGACCATTCCCCAACCTGGGCCATTCCTCCGACACTAAACAAAGTGTACCCTGATGAGAATGAGTCTGCCCTCGAGGAATCTTTGTCCTGCATCAACCTCCAAAATGAATGATTCTTCGAAACTTCTCACAACTGTGAACTTCGAAAGAATGATTGCCCGACGAGGTGGACTATTCTACTTGACCACTACTCAGAGTGACTTCCAAGAAGAATGACTGTCCTAGACCACTCCCCATAATGGGAAGTCGTTGTCTATGATACATCAGGAATCAGTCTACCTCCCATGTTAACTACAATGGGAAGTCACTGTCCATCGGAAATCTCAATCCACTTTCCGAACATAAAGCATCTGTCCAATCTGGACTATTACAAAGATAAATAATATTTTCAATGCTCCCTCCTAACTGGAGAGTTATTTCAATCACAAAAATAAATGTTTGTGTACCTTCTAGTTTGGAGAGTCTTCCCTTCCAGCTAAGAGAGTTATTTCCACGAGCTCTAGCTTGAGTATGCAAGTTCTTTCATCTTGAATAGAGGCTTTACCAAAATGTATGCTTATCTTCTCATCTGTGGAGATATGTATTGGAGAAATCATTCTCTCCTTTTTGGACTTCATCATGGATAATGTAATGCTTGTACTTTAGTTTAGAACACTGTTAAGGATTCATGTAAATCTGAGTAGTAGAGTATATCATAGTTGGAGAACTGGAACATATTCATGTGGTACTTCTTCTATCATCATGAGATCTGATCTTTTGAGTAGTCATCTTGATGTTATAGGAAATATTCACCACGCTTTTGCTGTGCACTAGAGGTTCTCCACCAAGTTGTCGTCTTCTTATATGCATACATGAGTCTCTTTCTGATATGGCTCAAAGTCTTGAGATTTCTCTTTATACTTTCTTTATTCAATTTCTCTTGAGAACATTCTTTGCATTTGTTTGATGTGGAATTCCAAATCATGGATGTTGCGGATGATATAATGACTTATATAGAGATAAGTCTGGTGTACCATAACAATCAATCATCATAGTCTCCTCCCTCTATCTGAGAGAAACTCTAGTTCTGGATCTCGCAATGCTTTCATTCATAAGTCTTCCATACACTGTTCTTCATCATGACTTTCATTTCTTCTGCTTGATTTCTTTTAGTGAGTTCATATCAGGCTGGTAATCTTGTGATTCTTGATACAATGACTGGTTGTTTTGGTTCTTCTTTTTCTTTCTTGGAATCTTTACGTTCTTCTTCATGTTTTTCTTTTACTTTTGGGTCCATGGAGTTTCTTGTAGATTCCATGCCCTAGAGATTCCACTTCTACCTTTCATCATAGGATCACGGATCTGGATGGACAACCAGGAATACTTTAAGGCTTTTCTTCGAAGAGGTCTTCTTCTGTAGTTGAGTTGAACATGTACTGTCTTTCATGGCTGCTACCATGGATATATACATTTCATCATCTTCAATGGATCATAAGATTATCTCCCTCCTAATCCTTGCTTCATGTAAGAGTGCATATAATCTTCTCCCTTCGTCTGACTGAGTCCATGCTTCCGTCTCCGTCCTCATTGTCTTCTACAATATATAATAGAGTCCATGCTTCCATATGCATCCTTATTATCTTCTGCAATATATAATTGGCTTTCTTTGTCTAACAGATTCCACGTTTCCATCTTAGTTGTCGTCATAAGTCTTTCTCCAATTTCTCTTGATGTTTGACTTCTAATCTTTTTCAAGATTGATTCTGATTTCGGTTTATCTTGTAATAGCTTTCACATGATATATTTCATTCTTTCATGTGTAATATATAATGATATTCATTCTTATATTATTGTTCTTCCATAGGTATAGTTCTTCTTGGAATACATTATCTTCCAAGAGATAGATATACAAGATAGGTATAAGGACGATGCAAGCAAGATATGTACAAGAAAATAAGAAGAGTGTTGTTTACCTTTTAGTAGAAGAAGTCTCTTCCATCCTGCTTAGTCTTCTTTGTAGGTTCCTTTTCTTCAGAAACTAATGCTTCATGCTTCTCTTTCCTTTTCTTTATCTCGGGACACTGGTTCCTGTAGTGAACGTACTTTTTATAGTTGAAGCACTGTATTTCTGAAATGTCTTTTCTTTGTTTTGGCTTCCTTCTTGAATCGAACTTTCTTTTGTCTCTGAAGTTCTTGAATCTTGCTGTGAAGGCTTGATCATCGTACTTCTTTTGAGGTTTCTCTTTTACATTGATCCTTGATTCTTCTTGAGCATAGCAAGTCCAAAGTTCTTCAAATGTCGGGTACTCCTTCCTTGTGTTCATGCTTGCGAAAAATGCATTCAATGTCTTGGGAACACCATTGAGTACTATGTTCACCAATTCCTTTTCTGAAGTGATCTCTTCAATAGCTTGTAGTTGATATTTTAGCTGGAAGATCCTTACAAAGTATGATGTTATGCTGTTGTCATCATTATCTTCATGTCACGGAGCTCATTCTTCAGACTCATAACTTGTCCAATGTTTCTAACTGAGAAGAGATTTGTTAGGGCATCATACATCTTCTTCAATGAGTCAAGATGGGAGATGTAGGGTATCAAGTGGTATTTTATGGAATCCACTATGATACTCATGGAATTGATGTCAACGTCTTTGAACTTCTCCATAGTTGCAACGTTTTGCGGTTCCTTCTCTTCTCCTTCTTTAAACTCTGGCTTCACGATCTTTCCTTTCACAATATCCAACACTTTATTCTTAGCAAGGATGAGGTCAATCCTTGTCTTCCATGCTCTGAAGTTAGAGGCTCCATCTAGCTTGTTCTCAGACTTCATAGAGTTCGTCATGGCTTGCTTGACTTGGTCAAACCCTAGATTTGACCAGAAATCCAAAATTCATGTCTTGGCCTTCTAAGAGTACCAGGAGATGCGTTGGGCTAGGGTGCACCGATCTATCCAGAGATTAGGTAAATATCATCACTTAAGGTGCCTCAACAATAGGTTTAGGGTTTCTGCAATTGCTTCTGCTAGTAACCCTAGTTGTAGTGCTTTTGGAAACTTCTCCTGCTAGTAACCCTAGCGACAGTTCTTCAACGAGCTCAATGTCTAGCGACTATGTTTCCTTCCAGCATTTTAGGATGATTGAAGGGGTGTGGGCCCATAACCTGTTAGAATATAGAAGATGGTGTTCTCATTTTTACCATTGACGATACCCTCATCACCCAACCATAGGCCGAAGCCTCCCTCTGAGCACCTTAAACTTGACTGAGAATTCCTCTAGAAGCAAACCCTAGGCTAGATAGCCAAACAAAGGGTAGTGCATCTCTCCCCATGGATAATGCAACACAAAAGACTGATCAGATAGTCCCAAACCCTAACCAAGACATATTCAAGCCAAAACTGAAACTAGCTGCTGTTGCAGCTGCACCTGCAACCCTCCTCCAAACCTGCGCACCAGACTCCAACTGCAGTGCGCACCAACTGGAAAACTGCAATTCTGAGATGTTGTCAAATGAGAACTGGTGCCCTGTATTTATAGTAATCCTGCCAGTTTGCTGGGGCCAACTTCTTCTTCTGGGTATGTGTCAGTTCAGTATATTATTATTAATTCTGGCCAACTTCTTCTCTTGGAGGCTAATAGCCTAATATAAATTATCTTCTTGAGCCAACAAGGCTTCTAGGGTTATTAGCCAACTCATTAGGGTTTCTCTTGCTTCAAAAAGTCTTCTATTCTCGTCAGGTTCACATGTGGGGGTAAATACCTCCTGTAGCTACCATAATATTAACACTAATAAGAGCCCTTTTTTAGAACCTCTTTTACGATGAAAGGTCCGAACCACATGGGTTTGAATTTTCCTGCCCCCAGGGAGTCCTTATCCTTGTCATAGACCAAGACAAGATCGCCTTTAGAGAAAATTCGAGGACAAACATACCGATCATACTAACACTTGAATTTTTGTTTGTGAGCCTCGTTGGCTAGGGCCGCATCATGACATTTCTCAAGGTATAATAACCACTCTTCAAGTGGATAAGTGTCTGGCAGTAACTGTACTGCCAAATTTAGAGACAGGATCTGACATTCTATGGGGAAGATTGCATCCAACCCGTAAATGAGTTGAAAAGGTGAGAAACCGGTTGCAGTCTTAACAGATGTTCGGTAAGCCCATAATGTCGAGTATAACATCAAATGCCAATTTGACTTGGTCGAATTGATCGTTCGTTGTAGGATTCTCTTAAGAGATTTATTTACAGCTTCCACTTGACCATTCACTTGGGGGTAGTAGGGTGACGAATGTTCTTGTCGCAAACCAATATTTGATGTTAATTCGGTCATCATTTGGTTCTAAAAGTGACTTCCATGGTCAGTGATAATCTCTCTCGGGACGCCGAACCTTGCTATTATCCAGTTAAATAAAAAGAGAGCTACAATCTCTCCATCATCTTTAAACGTTGGCATAGCTTTGACCCACTTCATGAAGTAGTATACGGCTACAATGATATAATGGTGCCTCCTTGCTAAAGGAGGGTTGCATGTATTTTAATCAATCCCCCACTTGGTTAAGGGACCAACTGTGATGATAGGAAACATGGACGCGGGAGATGCCCTCATCTTTAGAGAGAAAATATGACATGGGTGGCACTTCTTGACCGATTCGATACAATCTTTGATTAACGTTGGCCAGAAGTAACCGTCTTGTAATATATTTTGGGTTGTTTCCAACCCAGAAAAATGACCGCCACATGCTCCAGTATGGCAATCGTTAAGCACGATAACTGCTTCTTCATGAGTGAGACATCATCGTAGGATGTAGTCTACACCTCGTCGATAGAATGTATCTTTAAGTATGAGATAATTCTTAGCCTGATGGCGTATGTGTGACGCTCATCGTGAGAAGCAGAGGTGGGGCACTTCAAATTCTAGAGATATACAAGTATATCTCTGTACCAGGGATCCAAATATGTGATCAAAAACATATCTCCTCTAATAGGCGAATCTTCGGGCATAACAACACCTGATTCGACCGGAAGTTCCGAGATGAGTTCTGTGAAGACCAGTGACTTTTTGGATTTCGCTGAAATGAAATCTAAGTCAAATTCTTGAAGGACAACTATCCATATACTAATCTTTCTACCGATTACCCGTCGTGTCAACACGTATTGAAACAAATTCACAACGGCAATGATGGTGGTCTTGCGAAACAAAACATAATGACAGAACCGTTGGACAGCATGGACTGCTGCCAACGCAAGTTTTTCAATATGAGAATAATTTAGTTCCGGTCCAACCAGGCCTCGGCTCATGTAATAGATCACATATTTTGAGAGTAAATCATCCTCCTAAACTAGGACCATGACGATGGTTAACTCTACCATAGCCAAGTATAATAAGAAATCTTTGTTATAATTGGGTGGCCGAAGCAGAGGGGTAGTTGTGAGGGTGCGTTTCAACACTTAGAAAGAACATTGAGTGGAGTCGTCCCAATGAAAAGGAACATCCTCCCTCAGTAAGTGCATAAAGCGCTTTGTAATCTCGACATAGTTTGCGATGAAACACCGCAAAAAAATTTCTTTTCCTTGTAGACTCTAAAGTTGAAGGATTGTACGTGGGGGAGGCAACTGAACTATTTCCTCAACCTTGAGAGGATCAACCATGATCCCTATTTTTGACACTATGAAACCTAACAAATGGCCCAACATCATGCAAAAAATGCATTTGTTGGGATTCAAGCAAATCCGGAAGTAGCGACATCACTCAAAAATAAGTCGGAGGTGTGTGGGATGATCAACTTTCTTACTAGAGAATGATGATAAATCATCTAAATAGGCTTCGAATATATGCTTGATATCATGGAAAGAAAAAGACATGGCCTTCTGGAAGGTAGCTCCAACATTTTTGAGATCAAAAGGCATCTTATGATAGGAAAATGTACCCCATGGACAAATGAATGCAGTTTTGTGCTGGTCTTTGGGTTTGATTTGTATCTGATTATATCCCGAAAAAACATCCATGAAAGAAAAGGCCTCGCAACCTCCACATTCATCGACTATCTAGTCAATGAATGGTGTGGGAAAATTATCTTTTGGACAGGCCTTGTTCAAATCACGAAATTCCATACATACGCAAAGTGTGCCTTGTTTCTTGTTGACCGGCACGGGGTTTGACACCCATTGGGTCAAATGGACATGATAGATAAAACCTTCTTTAAGTAGTTTCTCTACTTCGACCTTAATGGTTGCTTCTTTCCTGGGATTACCTAGACGAAGCTTCTGCCGAACTGGCTTGGCATCAGGATAAGTTGTGATTTCATGTTCAACTATTTTTGGATCAATGCCTGACATTTCCTCATAAGACCAGGAAAAAATGTCGCATAATTATTTAAATAATTCTGTGTAGATTTGAATCTCTTAGGGGGAACAATCAACTTTGAAGAAAACATTCTCCACGACGCTAGGGGTTCTAGAGATATTAATTGGTATAGTTTCAATGATGGTTGCCATATTACCCTCACCATAAACCTCATGTGTATCTTGTTAGAATATAGAAGACGGTGTGCTCGTTTTACCATTGACAATACCCTCATCACCCAACCATAGGTTGAAGCCACCCTCCGAGCACCTTAACCTTGACTGAGAATTCCTCCGGAAGCAAACCCTAGGCTAGATAGCCAAACAAAGGGTAGTGCACCTTTCCCCAAGGATAGCACATCACAAAAAGCTGATCAGATAGTCCAAACCCTAGCCAAGTGATATTCAATCCAATGCTAAAAACTTGTTGATGTTGTATATGCACCCACACCTCTCCTCCACACATGCACACCAAACTAGGAATTGTAGTGTGCACCAAACTGGGAATTGCAATTCTGAGATGCTATCAAATGAGAACTGGTGACCTGTATTTATACTGGTTTTTCCAGATTTGCTAGGGCTGACTTCTCCTTCTAGATATGTGTCTGTTCAGTATATTATTATTATTTATGGCTGACTTCTTCTCTTGGAGGCTAATAACCTAATATAAATTATCTTCTTGAGCCGACAAGACTTCTAAGGTTATTAGCCAACTCATTAGGGTTTTCTCTTGCTTTCTGGAGTCTTCTATTCTCGTTAGGTTCACATGTGGAGGTAAATACCTCCCACAACTACCATAATATTAACACTCCCTCCTAGCTAGGGAGGTATTACAGGTAATGGACTTGAGCACAAAAACATACCATTTACCTGGTAGCATCAATATAGTCGTCCAGACTATCTCATGACTAGATCATGAGCATCACCATCATCATCAGCTGCATCATCTCTCGAAACCATACTTCATTTGAGTAATTAGACATGATGTTGGATAAGTCACTCACACCATAGAGTGATACAAGATCCACTCTTATAATCTAGAGGAGTAAATTCTCTGAACCAATTTTCGTCTGGAAAATCTTTGTTCATCATTCGTCTGGATGGTGATTATTTCTAATAAACTATTGATAGTCTTTAAGGCAGTTAGAAAAAAAATATAACACAACTGTGTCTATCCATAGTAGTACATAACTACAATCCAGTGGTTCACTACCACACCAAGTAACACACAAGTACTTGATCAACAACGTAAGGTTGCGAACAGTGGAACATATCCACCACAATAGTCCTTATCTATTGTCATACAATGTTCATAACAAACATCTGATAGCAACCTGCATAGAAACAATGTTATGATATATACTGAATTATTTGGGCCAATCTTTCACTCACATTTGTGAGCTCTGAAAGAATATCTTCCTCACAAACAATGGAACATATCCACCACAGTAGTATATCTCTACTGTCTGGAGATAGGTAGTCTCCATAACAATCATCTGATGCCATCCTGCACAGAAAAATATTGTTAAAAATAAACTGAATCATCTGGGCCAATCTTTCACTCACATTTGTGAGATTTGAAAGAATATCTACCCTCATCAGCAATGGGCTATCTTCCCTATTCTTCTCAAACAAGGAAGAATGATTGTTTCTAATTTCTGAGCATGGACCATTCCTCACCCTGGACCTTTCTTCCTACACTAATCAAAGTGCACCCTGGACAAAATGTATAAACCCTAAGGAATGTTTGAGTTTGGACCATTCCTCACCCTGGATCATTCTGCCTACACTAATCAAAGTGCGCCCTGGAGAGAATGTATAAACCTAAGGAATGTCTGTCCTGGACCATTCCTCCTACACTAATCAAAGTGCACCCTGGAGAGAATGTGTAAACCCTAAGGAATGAATGTCCATACCATTTCAACTGTTAACCATAGGAGGAAAATATTGTCTTGCATCAACCTCCAAAAAATACCATTCCTCATGTTAACCACAATGAGAAATCGTTGTCCGGCAAGGCAGGCTAGTCTTCTTGAGTAACCCTCAAGAAGAGAGACTTCCCTAGACCACTCCCCATGTTAACCACAATGGATAGTTGTTGTCTATGATACATCAACAATCAAACTACTTCCCATGTTAAACACAATGGAAAGTCACTTTCCATAAGAAATATCAATCCACTTTCCGAACAGGAAAGCATCTGTCCAAGATGGACTATTTTTCAAATTTAAGGATGAATGTATTCAATAATGTTTTCAGTGCTCCCTCCTAACTTGGAGAGTCATTTATTCCTTTTTCAATAAGAGGGAAGTTATTTCCATGAGCTCTATCTTGAGTACGCAAACTCTTTCATCTTGGATAAGAGCTTTACCAAAATGTCTACTTATCTACTCATCTATGGAGATATGTATTGGAGAATCATTTTCTCCTTTCTAGATTTCATCATGGATAATGTAATGCTTGATTTCAAATGTACTTTAGTCTGGAACACTATGAAGGTTTCATGTATATATGAACAATAGAGTATATCATAGTTGGAAAGTTGGAACATATCTATGTGGCACTTCTTTTGTCATCATGAGATCTGGTCTACTGAGTAGTCATCTTGATGTTATAGGAAATCTTCACCATGCTTCTTATGTGCACTGGAGGTTCTTCACCAAGTTATCTTCTTCTATCTGCGTATAGGAGTCTCTTTCTGGTATGCCTCAAAGTCTTGAAGTTTCTCTTCATACATTCCTTATTCAATTTCTTGGGAGAACATTCTTTGTATTCATCTAATGTAGAACTCCAACTCATGGATGTTGTGGATGATATAATGACTTACGTAGAGATAAGTCTAGTTTATTGGAACAAGTAATCATCATAGTATTCTCCTCCATCTGGGAGAACCTCTAGTTCTAGATCTCACAATGCTTTCATTCATAAGTCTTCCATACATTGTTCTTCATCACGATTTTCAGTTCTTCTCCTTGATTGATTTCATATCAGGCTGGTAATCTTGTGATTCTTGATACAATGATTGGTTGTTCTAGTTCCTCTTTCTTTCCTGGAATCCTCATGTTCTTATTCATGTTTTTATTTAGCTCTTGGGTCCATGGATTTTCTTATAGATTCCATGCCCTAGAGATTCCACTTCTTCTTTTCATCATAGGATCACGAATCTAGATGAACAACCAGGAATACTTTAAGGCTTCTCTTCAAAGAAGTCTTCTTCTGCAGTTGAACTGAACACATACTAACTTTCATGGCTGCTACCAAGGATATATATATTTCATCATCTTCAATGGATCATAGGATTAACTCCCTCCTAACCCGTTCTTCATGTAAGAGTGCATATATTCAGCTCCCTTCGACTAACAGAGTCCATGCTTCCATTTGCATCCTTATTGTCTTCTGCAATGTATAATAGAGTCCACGGTTCTGTCTTGTTGTCTTCTATAAAAAATCATAAGTCTTTTTCCAATTTCTTCTTGATTACTAACTTCTTCTAAGTCTCTTCAAGATTGATTCTGATTTTGGCTTATCTTGTAATAAATATATTTCATCTTTTCTTGTATAGTAATCCTTATTTTGTTGTTCTTCCACGGATACAATTCTTCTTGGAACATTTTATCTTTATAAGAGATAGATATACAAGATATGTACAGAGATGATGAAAACAAGATATGTACAGGAAATACGAAGAGTGTTTTTACCTTTTTAGAAGAAGAAGTCCCTTCCATCCTGCTTAGTCTTCTTTGTAGGTTCCTTTTC
This sequence comes from Picea engelmannii, assembly GCA_009831015.1. Classification (NCBI taxonomy): domain Eukaryota; kingdom Viridiplantae; phylum Streptophyta; class Pinopsida; order Pinales; family Pinaceae; genus Picea; species Picea engelmannii. Next base: position 20,893 of record ML841446.1, on the reverse strand, counting down.
TTTGGCAATCGATGCTTCATGTTTCTCTTTCCTTTTCTTTATTTCGGGACATTGATTCTTGTAGTGACCGTACTTTTGACAGTTGAAGCATTGTACTTTTGAAATGTCTTTCTCTTGATTTGGCTTCCTTCTTGAACCAAACTTCCTTTTGTTCCTGAAGTTCTTGAATATTGTTGTGAAGGCTTGATCATCGTAATTCTTTTGGGGTTTCTCTTTTGCATTGATCCTTGATTCTTTTTGACCACAGCAAGTCCAAAGTTCTTCAAATGTCAGGTACTCCTTTCTTGTGTTCATGCTTGTGGCAAATGCATCCCATGTCTTGGGAAGACCATTGAGTACTATGTTCACCAATTCCTTCTCTGAAGTGATCTCTTCAATAGCTTGTAGTTGATCTCTTAACTGGGAGATCCTTGCAAAGTATGATGTTATGATGTCATCCTCATTCATCTTCATGTCACAGAGCCCATTCTTCAGACTCATAACTTGTCCGATGTTTCTGATTGAGAAGAGATTTGTTAGGGCATCGTACATCTTCTTTGATGAGTCAAGATGGGAGATGTAGGGTATCAAGTGGTGTTTTATAGAATCCACTATGATACTCATGGATTTGATGTCAACATCTTTGAACTTCTCCATAGCTACAACGTTTTGTGGTTCCTTCTCTTTTCCTTCTTCAAACTCTGGCTTCATGATCTTTCCTTTCACAATATCCATCACTTTATTCTTGGCAAGGATGAGGTCAATCCTTGTCTTCCACGCTCTAAAGTTAGAGGCTCCATCTAACTTGTTCTCAGACTTCATAGAGTTTGTCATGGCTTCTTGACTTGGTCAAACCCTAGATTTGACCAGAAATTCAAAATTCATGTCTTGGCTTTCTGAGAGCACCAGGAGATGCACTGGGCTAAGGTGCACTGATCTATCCAGAGATTAGGTCAATCCCTTCACTTAAGGTGCCTCAACAAGAGGTTTAGGGTTTCTGCAACTGCACCTACTAGTAACCCTAGCTGCAGTGTCTTGGAAGCTGCTTCTACTAGTAACCCTAGCGATAGTTCCTCAACGAGCTCAATATCCTAGCAGTTATGTTTCCTTCCAACGTTTAGACTAAATGAAGGAGGTGTGGGCCCATAAACTATTAGAATATATAATATGGTGTGCTCATTTTACCATTGACGATACCCTCGTCACCTAACCATAGGCCGAAGCCACCCTCCGAGCACCTTAACCTTGAATGAGAATTCCTCTGGAAGAAAACCCTAGGCTAGATATCCAAACAAAGGGTAGCACACCTTTCCCCAAGGACAATGCATAAAAAAGGCTGATCAGATTGTCCAAACCCTAACCAAGAGATATTCAAGCCAATACTGAAAACTTGTTGCTGCTGCAACTGCACCTGCACCTCTCCTCCACACGTGTGCACCAAACTAGGAACTGCAGTGCACACCAAACTGGGAACTCCAATTCTGAGATGATATCAAATGAGAACTGGCACCCTGTATTTATACTGGTTCTGCCAGATTTGCTAGGGCTGACTTCTCCTTCTGGATATGTGTCTGTTCAGTATATTATTATTATTTCTGGATGACTTCTTCTCTTGGAGGCTAATAACCTAATATAAATTATCTTCTTGAGCCGATGAGACTTCTAGGGTTATTATCCAAATCATTAGGGTTTTCTCTTACTTTCTGAAGTCTTCTATTCTCTTCAGGTTCACACGTGGAGGTAAATACCTCTCGCAGCTACCATAATATTAACATAGCCAAGGGATTAATAGGACAAGACCTATCTCCATTCATAGTCAAGGTGAATTCCCCTACTTCAATTATTCTTAACTCTGGGAGGAAGTATAATCTATGATGGAGATCATCCTAGGGTTTGTCCAGACTAGTCATTGCTTCAATAATTTCTTCGTCTGAGCAGACTAAGTCTAACGAATTGGTGTCAGTGAGAGAACCTTGAGCCCAAATAGGCTCTGGAATCGGATCTAACTCTTGTGAAGGAGTTGGATCGGTGTCGACTGAAGCGTGCTAGACTAAAGAGTATGCTACTTCAGCCACAGACAAGGGAATGGACATACCATGGTGACTTGTCCCTTCCATCGTGGCCAATGGGGAAGGAAGAATCCATGGATCATTGAAGTAAGTTGTGCGAAACGACGAAACTTTGAAAATATCAACCTTGTGGTGGTCTGATATGAAATTGAAATCACCTTGAGGAGGCGAGTAATCGAAAGTACCCATCAAATGTGGGCACAAACCAACCCCTATGTTGACGACACCCGGTTGAGGATTATCAATCATCGGGACTGCGGATGCCCCCAATGAAGTGTCAGGTCGGGCGAAGGATAATTGATCCAATGGTCACAATCTGACCCTCATGTGGAAACAACAAGACCCAGAAAATTGTAGTGACCACTGCCTGCATGGCATAGGTCCAACTCCTACCTAACAAGAGATTGTAGTCGAGGGATGTGTCAACTAGTTTTACTTCGACGCACACAGTCTTCCCTCCTAACTACATGGGGAAAGAAGGGATGATGCCATGTGGTGGGAATGAATGTCTGTCGAAAGCAGTAAGAAGAGTAGGTGACAGAGACAAAATGGGCTGGCCAATGGCCTTCCAACATGCCAATGACATGATGCATGTCGAGGCACCCTCATCAACCACTGTGCGGAAAATGTTCTGAGTAAAAATTTTCATGGGGTAAGCCACTACTATCTGAAACGCTACGTGGTAAGGGAGACAAGGTTTTAAGTCAGTTGTATCTAACATGATTGTACCCGGATTGCAAGTCTCGATAGTTCCTAAAGCGGCTAACAAATATTTCCTCTGGAAAGGGCAGATTTGGAGGACCTCCAAAGCGGACATCGCACAAGGGGTTTGAGACAAATCGTCCACCACAAAATAGTTCTGGGCGGCCCTTGCATTTGGGTTGTGAGAAGCTTTCTTGAACACACCTTTTGGGATGCATGTCATTGTTTCACCCAAAGTCTTCCTGATCTGGAGAGGAAGTGATGGTATTTCATCTTCTTTACCCTTCTTAGAGGTGCTTGGCTTACTGTATTCATGTGATATAGTCGATATAAAAGCATCACCTTTCATCATATACACATTTGCGGATGCAGGATTGTTCGAATATGGAGAGGGTCCTTGACTGACCCCTTCCACACTTGTAGAGGCTTGGGTTAGGTTTTTCTCATGTTGAAATGGATTCATTAACACAACAGGTTGTTGTTGTGATACAAACTTTTGGGTCTCTGTAATCCGAGGGAACTGGTGGGTCTAGTGGTCTTCTGTGCACAAGTTACACAGATACTTTTCCTTTCATTTTTTGGTGTTTCCCCCGCCAGCATTATTAGTGGGTTTCTTATCCCCCTTACCTTTCTTACGTTTTTTCTTCTTTCCCTTAGGCTGCTGGGTGGGCTGTGGATTTTTCGATTGCATGTTGTGTACATCTGACGTTTGGGTAGGGGGACCAACCGAAACAGTTGTCGTGTTGGCCGCTGCGTGTTGTATGGACAATTGCTACAATTGCTTCGTCAGTTGTTCAATGGGCTTTATTTGAGCTGAACCAACAATATCGTCGGCATGTGGTCGAGATCTCTCTGTCTGGTTTTATCAAGTATTGATCATGGCGCATCTAGAAAGATCTCGTACAGTAAACTAGACTGAGAATAGATTAGCTCAAGATGTTGATCTCTCATGATGGCATCTTCTTCGAAAAACACTTTTGACGTCACAACATCTTTGGATAACTGTGGGACCAAAGAATTAAGGAACCACTCGAGTAGGAATGCTGGTGGGACTGGCACCTTAATCAAACTCTTCCAGCGTCTCCATTCTCGGATGTGATCAAAGATATGGTACACTTTCATTTGTTTGAAATTGGTCAATAGTTCTATGCCAACATCGTATCTCACAGGTAATTGGAAATGTTTTAGGAAAGCCATTGCCAATTCGCCGAAGGAAGTGTATCTTGAGCGGTCAAGCTCAATGTACCATTTTGCAGCACTCCCAATGAGAGTACGTTGAAACAGTTGCAACTGTACGAAGTCATATTTCAACGAATTAGACGAGGATTGAAGGTGAAAAGTAGTCACATGATCTCTTGGATCTTCGTTAGGCTTGGCTTTGAACTTTGGTATGTCCGAAGGAAACTTCGTCGACATAGGGGGCCAATGTGGATCATGATGGATAGGGTCATTCAACAACCTTTTTAAGTTTGGAAAATGCAAGGTTGCCAGGAAAGGTAGTTTAGGTTGTTAGTGATAACCATTGGAAAAGGGACCCGGAGTTTGACTGGCACCAGGTTGCCAGGAAAAGTTAGGCTGTTGGCCTAGGTTCTAGTAAAAACCATGGCCATGACAAGTGTATGGATTCTGCATTTGAGGAGACATCATCAGTTGATTCCCAAAATAGGACGTAGATGGTTGGGAATGCATTACATTCAGAGGACTTTGGGAAGGGTTGCCCCATGCTGATCCGAGCGGCATAGGTATTTCACCTTGCCTGGGGTTCCATTGGTTGTGAAAAGAGTTTCCTCCGATTGGCATTCCTGACGAGGGAACTCATCCCTACCAAGAATTCCAAGGTATGCAGAAGAAGTTCTTGGGTTTTCCCCCTGTGTAGGAATAGTACCCTGCATAGGATTAGGTTGTCCGTAACTGGGGTTTCCCCCAGTCGGGAAAGCTGTTATCACTGAAATTTCGTCCGCACGTGGCGACAAGAACTCCGCATCGTCAAAACAAAAAGAGTCATTCATGGCATAGGATTAATTCCACAGCATTGCAAAAGGGTAAAAAAACTATGCAAATTACCAAAAATTTGAAAGGCGCTATACATTATCTGGGCACGCGCGCATATGCGCGTAACAGGATCGTACAACGCGCGCATAGGTGCACAAGGCGCGGCTGTTGGGCGAAAAACCCACGCGCCTGCTAAACGACGCATTTATTGAAACTGGTCGCCTTCCCAACCACTAATGGATCGGCTCCCAAGTCGATTTGACACCAAATCCAAGCTCAATCCTCATGGTGGGCTGGTCAAAGACCTAATTGTGCCCTAAAGAGCCCCTTTTCACATTCAAAAGAGGCCACATAATAACCCAATT
>ML841445.1:58709-74418 GCA_009831015.1 Picea engelmannii | reverse complement strand
TGGTTTGGGTTTCCAGGGGAAAAATCTTTGTGTAATGTGTGTATTTGTCATTATATATTTTTTGTTCTTTTATTGAAAATATGTTTGCAGTAAAATATTGTACAAGGTTAAAATCTACAATAATGTTGAAGAATGCAACATTGGGATGGAATGGGAACCAAAATTATAAGACTATCCAAAATAATATCCCCCAAGCACAAGGTTACATACCTGCAGTTGTTCAAGGAATATGTAGAGGTCTTTGCTTGGAAATATAAAGACCTAAAGATATATGATACCAACATTATACAACATAAGATACCACTCAATCCTGACACAAATCCTTTTAGGCAGAAGTTAAGATAAGTCAACCCCTTATTCCTACCAACCATTGAGAAAGAGGTGAGGAAGTTACTCGACACTAAAATCATCATCCCTCTTAGGTATTCTGAATGGGTAGCTAATTTGGTCCAATTTAGGAATAAGAGTGGAGAGATAAGGTTATGTGTGGAATTCAGAAACCTGAATAAATGCTCACTAAAAGATAACTATCCTTTTCCAAAATGGACCCTATACTTCTGAAAGTGGTGGGAGAAAATAGAATATACTTGATGGAACCCAATGTAACCAACAAGAGTCCTCTATGCACCATATAATAAAGATATGTTCCAATGTAACCAACAAGAGTCCTCTATAAATGCACCAATACCAATAGCATCATCAACCATACAACATGGAAACCATGTATCTCAAGCAAGTGTCATATCACTCATGATATGCCTCAACCAACTACCATAATCCATGTGCTAATGTATCGAAGATATGCACCAGCAATGTATCTCAATAAGTAGGCCTCAATCCACATGCACCATATATGTCAACTTATCAACTAAGTGTGTCAATCATGTACCCAGCATGTACATCAACCAAATGTTAATATCTTCAACAAGTAGGCCTCAACAATACATCACATTATCATAAAACCTTACATCAAACCATGTGCTAAAACTTCACCAACAATATGTCCCAATATGTATCTTCAAGCATGATCTAACCACCAAACAAATTCCTCTCACAATACACATCAAGATATGTCAATAGAGCTCACATATGTACTATCCATGTACTACAACAAATCTAACTCAAAACCATTCACTTCAGCAAGTACTATGCAACAATAGTACCTCTAGAAAGATGCCCAAACTCACAAGACTGTTCCTCATCCATATACACGCATATGCCTCAAATATATATCCAAATATGTGCTTATAATAAAGGAACCATAACACTATTGAGAGAGCACTAACATGCTCAATAGTATTCTAACAAAAATGCCTTAATCTATACCAATATCTTCAGTAGCATATCTCAATCAAGATACCTCGAGCATGTTCCAAAATCACAAGATATGCCTCAAAGAAACGTCCTAAGGATTATGTCAACAACAACTAACAAATGTACCAGCAATAAGTCATTGTAGATCTTCCTCATACACCATGTACCAACCAGCCAACAAAACTTCAAGGGAACATGCTCAAACTCCCATGAGCAAACCCCAAACCATCATCAAAAACCAACTACACTAGCACATAATATGCATTCATCAAACACACATACACATATAACTATAGCTCTGTTCTTTTCTTGTAACATCAGATCTCAGAGAACGTGGGCTTACTTACCTTCTGCAATCTGTTCCAACCCCCTTTTTTCAAGGCTTTACCACAGGTAAATGACATGTTCTTCAAACAGATCACGTATGTATGCGAGATTTCTATAGGTCACCTCATGTATGTATGTGATCTTTCTATAGGTCACTTCTTGTATGTATATGATTGATCCCATAGGAACCCGTGTATGTCTCAAAATGTATTATGCTTTCCTCAATGTTTATGTCTTCATTCATGTTTGGTTGTTCGATCTTCTTCATCCACTTCTGAGAGTGTATTTTTCTCTGAGTACTTATTCTTTTAGCTTCCATCCTTTTAATATTTTCTTCCTTCCATGCTCTTCTTGCCATATTGTATGAATCATTCCTTATTGACTGTCTCCTTGAATTCCAACAATCCTGGGATTTGTGGCCAAACCCACTGCATCTATAGCATCTCATGGTGTGACAATGTGCAGCAATGTGTCCCACAAGATTACATCTCCAACATCTTAGGATGTCATGGAATCTTCCAACACCTTTCCTTTCATAATGTCTGCAATCCAAAGCTTTGTGACCATATTAATTACATTAGAAACAATGACCATTGAAAATATTTCCATACCTTTTCTTTTGTGTGAACCTTGAAGGTGTCTCTCTTCTGAATTTGCTTTGAGGTGTAGAGATGGTTTCTTGGTGTCTTCCTTGCTCTGATCTTCTGAAGATTTTATTTCTTTGTGCTGGTGCTTGACTTTCAACTTTAGTTTCACCCTTTGAAGATGAGGGGTCTGCATCATGTTTCTTAGAAGAGCCAACTTCAGAGTGTGTAGCTTCCTTGTTGTATCCAAGACCATATTTATCATTTGGTGATCTTTGAATATCTATGATTTCATCAAATATTGTTGAGTTGTTAATGAACTTGATATGAGTGTTTGTATTCTCAACTTTCCTTCTCAGATCAACTACTTATGCTTCCATCTTATGGTATGATTCTTCCTTTTCATTTACCCGATTCTTCAATAGTTCCTCTATCCTTTTTGCTTCTTCAAGTTGGGTCTTCAAATTGACAATGATTTCAATTGTTTCTTCATCTACCTTCTTCTTTTCTTCTTCTTGACTAATTATATCAATATTTAGTCTCTTGATCTCTTCTTATTTTTCTTCTAATTGAGTCTTTTTACTTTCTTCTGGTTTCTTGAGCATTTGTTTTAGTGTCATGGTGAGCCTTTAGTACTTTTCTAGGGCTTCCTTAGTGTATTTTTAAAGATACTCAAAAGCAATTGAACCATATCCTATTTCCATGCTAAGTTCTTCTAAATAATTTATAATTTTACCTTAAAGCTTCAACAAATCTTCCTCTCATATATAAGATAATTGAACATTAGCCGATTCTACACAAAATTCTTCTATTTCAGTTGGATCTTCTTCTTTATTTGGAGGAGAACATTCAACATCATCGCACTTAGAATTATTACAATATAAATATTTTGGAGAGTCTTTACCTTCATTGTCCTTGATGTAATTGTCTTTTGTGTCTTGTCTTTGGTCTTGATATACCTTCTCTAGATTCAGCCATAGTTCCTTGGTGGAGGAATGTTTTCCTATGCTTTCTTTGATAGAACTTGAGATTCCATTGAACATGGTCTTGAGTGTCATTGCATTGTTCTTCTTTGCTTCCTTTTGGGATGCAAATTTTGACTGATTCTTCGAGGGAACTGATCCACCAACAACTGTGTTCCAAACACATCCTCCTTTTTCATTCAAATACCATTTCATTTCTATTCTCCATGCCCGAGTAATTTGTCTCATCAAAGAGGGGAACTTCATCTGCATGTTCATCCATTTGTGTGTCCATGGATATTCTTCAAGCTTGTAAGGCTTATAGTGAAGGCCTACTCTGATACCAATTGTTAGTCACACTGACCACACTAAGAGGGGGGGATAAATCAGTGTAGGGCTCTTTATACACTTCTTTTAATACTTTAGTTAGAAACCACTTCAAACATTATTATTCATTCACAATTATCCACTTGCATATAACAACATTCATCAATAAGAATAAACCATCATCATAATGAACACATAGAACACTAGATATATGTGTAATCTTTTGTATTATGTGTTATAAGAGACTGCAATCCCTAGGTTTTATCAGCACCAACTGAAAAGAGAACCAACTCCAAGAGAGCACCAACTCTAAATACAAGACCCAGCTTGCAGATATTAGCACCAATTGAGAAGAGGAATCCAACCCTCAAGTACAAGACCCGGCCTATGTGACATATCTATATTGCAGCATGCATATGTGCGCAACATGTCTATACTACAGCATGCATATGTATGTGACCTCCTCCACTGTTAGACTGTGTACACCTTCATAAAACTAGGGCATCCATTCTTCTACACCTCTGAAAATTTCCTGCCTCTGTCACATCCACCAGTAATATGTCATTGCATCCAAATTGTCATTGCAACCAACCTGTTCCATGAATACATCATCATACATATCCCTCAAACAAGTAAAAGTAGCTCAAAGGTGTGAGTTATAAGAACCATATCAAAATTGTACCATACATGAGAGTGTTTCTCACTCAATCAACCAGCCAACATATACCATATCCAGATCTCAAAAATATCCATATCAATAATGCTTCAAGAATTCACCATACCATAAGCATAAGTGATCATTAAAAACAACCATGCAACCATACCAGAACTTTTGTAGATGATCTGAACCTGTAGAAGGTTGATTTGCTTCAGACTTCATGGACCTGACACTAACATCAACTCAAATTTTCATGACTTTTTCACCTGTATGCAACTTATTCTACATCATCCTGCATATACACATGTCTTCCTTCACTGCAGCCTGTGTACGTATGAAACCTCTTCCATTTTCATCCCGCTTACACTTCAGAAACTAGGGTTTTTCTGAAGCTCTGAAACTTTCACTTTCAAATCTTCTTTGCTACCTCAGACTTGTGTAACTTCAAATGGATCAATGGGTACCTATAATAAACTTTTCACAAGATAATGGATATTCAATATGCTCAAATATCCTCTCCTCAAGAGACCCTTGCTCTCTTATTTATACTCTCCAACTAGCTTCCTCTAGGGGTTATATTCTAACCAACTTTACCCAACTTCCTTATTTTAGGGCTAACCCACTTATAACCACTTTGTCCACTTACTACCAATTTATCCACAAATAGTAAACTCTCCACTTCTAGTTGCAACTAATTTATTTTTAATTATTTTCTTATTGCAACAACTTAACCCGTGATTAACTCCTAGTTTCACCCACTTTAACTAGTCAACTTCTTCTAGGAATTTCTAGAATAATTTGACTTCTTTGACCTCCTAGGGGCTTCTAGATAACTCACAAGGTTTCTCCAACTTCACAAGGCCATATCTCCCTAACCGTGAGGATCCACGTGGCGTACCACATATCATCGAAAATGGCATGACGAGTACTATCCATCTAGAATAGTCTCACTTGTAAATTCACTTATCTTCATTACATTATGCCTCAATCAATTTTGGGTTCCCTAAACAAACTGTCGAGGCTAACCATTTGGACTTCGCAAAGCATCTTCCTATGAGGGATTTCACCATAAGGGGACCACTTTGGATTTCATCCATTTGGTACTTCCTATCAACCATGACATGACATCAATGATACAACTCCCTTTGACATCGAACCTTTGACATACATCAATGACAACAGAATCCAACAATCAATAACATCAATGATACAACTTCCTTTGAGATCAACCTTGACATCAATCACAAAAAATTAATCCATCTATGGAATCATACATCAATGACAACACATCACTATAACACCACTTGACATCAACCCTTTGACATAAATGACAACATAGTCTGACAATCTCCCCCTTTGGAATTGATGGCAATACCAACATTGATGTCAACACCAATCATTGATGGCAATAATGATGGCAATGCTCCTGCTCCCTTTGTCATCATCGCTCCTCATCAATGTTTCTATCTCCACATCAATGTTTCTATCTCTCCCCCTTTAACATCAATGACAAAGGGTATATCTCTTTGGGGTTTCTCCCCCTGACTGAAATATCCTCAAGGATGATCCTCCTTGCTACATTGTACTGTGGGATGTTATCCATTCATCTGATGAATCTCTCCCCTTTTTGAAAAAGGATATCATTGTGATGCAATGTTTATGGAATGGATGCCAATGCTCCCTCTATTATCATCGCTATCATCTCTCCTCCTAGAATCATACCTATGTAACCAATTAAGGGGAAAATAATAACCCCCCCTATGGGTATGTCTCCCCATGTCTTCTCTGTAATATGTTAGGTGATTTTTGTGAACAATATGCTACCACTGTAATTTTATTATGTTGTGGATGTTGTTTCTCTACTGCAACATTGATCAACTACTCAACAATACTGCATCAATAATACCATGCTCTATTATTCCTTTTGACGATCCTTGGACATGTCCATTCATCATACAATGATCCATCAATCTGTACCTGTACCATCAACAAGTGCATCAACCATTCACCAAACCTGTATCACCAATCAATGCATTAACCATACACCAATCTTGTATCACCAACCAGTGCATTAACCATGCACCAAAAAAAATTGTCACAACAATCTCATCAACCACATCGGATCTATTCACCAAGACAACTCTCAACCATATGCACAATATCACCAACATTTGCATCAACCAATACTACTCACAAAACAAAATATACCACAATCAATATGTGCTTCTAAAAGTATATCCATACATATATGCCACAGCATCCATGTGCCCACTAGCAAGTGCCTCTCATGTGCCCTCATACTCCCCTCTTCCCATACTTAGTTTTATTTTTGCATATTATTTTCCTCCACACTTCTCTCTCCTTCACTTATTACCTTACTTACCCCTTAACTCCTCTTCATGTGGACCTACATACCTACTTTCCTCTCCTCCATCACCTTTGCATCCCTCACTCCACATCTGCATTCCCTTCCCCCTCTATTTTCCCTCACTCCCTCTCCCATACTTAACCATTTATGCATTCCCCTCACTCCTCCATGTGGACCTATGGAACTTCTCCCTCACTCCACATCCACATTCCCTCCCTTATTTCTCCTTCCTCACCTCCCTCCCTCCCTCCTTCCTTCCACTCTCTCGTTCACTTCCTCACCCACTTAACCACTTTACCTTAAGTCTCTTCCAATATTCATTAACCAATCAAATCAACCCATGTGGCAGATTATTGACCTATCATGTGAAGACACATGGAAACATTTGGACTACTAACTCATCATGTTGACTAGACATGAGATGGAAGTTGACAGGGTATTTAAAATATTAATTAATTAATTAATTAATTTCAAGGGCTCAAATCCTTAAGTCACTATAATTTTCTTATTTCACACATTAAGTGTATAACACACTTTTAATTATATACCACTAAAATATCTATACTCCCATACATGTGGGATAATATTTTTAACCAAAAATTTGAATTTCAAAAGGAGGAGGGAGAATTTGAACCAACGGCCCAGATTCCCGGTGAAGATCGATCAACAATTGTTGAGCATTAATCTTCCGAAGACCATATCTTGAGATCCGAAAGTCAAAATCATGAAAAATATACCTTGTTGGAAATTTATTTGGATGAGGAAGATGTTGGAATAGGTTTCAAGGGCTGGAATTAGCCATATTTTTCTCATAAATTGAAAGAACAGTCAATAACATTTTATGTCTTGCTAATAAGTTTGTTTGTCACTTCAACTTCTCGAGGTCATATCTTAATATCTAGAACTCCAAACTGTGATCAAGAGGACTCATTGAAAACCTAAGAGGATGAAGATTGTATTTGGAATGTTTCCCATGCCTGAAAGGGCAAATATCTCACTTGTAAAATTAAAACATGATCTTCTTTTGTTAAAGGCAGGAAAAATGAAAATTTGAAAATAAATTTTATTAAATAAACTTTATTAAAATAATAAGAGGGTCCTACTAGGAGGCATGAATTTCAATGACCTAATTCATTAATTAGACTCCAATCAAGCATTAATTAAAAGTGGTTTACTCCAGAAAGGAATCAAGGAAAGTTCTAGAAAGGAAACCCTAACTTCAAAAACATTGAAAGAAGATTTTAAAAAGAGAAGTCAAAAGTTTCTACAGTGGTGAAGAGTCTGCAAGAAGAAAATCTCTATATTTCCAATATTATTTCAATTGGCCTGCTAAAAAAATTCTTCCCTACATATTCTTCTTTTTGTTTATTTCCATCTAATTTTTCATGTATTGTCAAACAAACATGAAGATTTGGGTCTGAGCAGTTCTTTCTCAAAGGTCTTCAATCATATTGTAATATTTTATGTACAGAGGAATAAGATCCCTCCTTGTCAAAAGGAAATTGCAATTTAATTGCAGTTTACCAATTTGTCATTGAGATTGTTGAGGCTACTAAGACAACTTTATTTTTCTAACAGTGTTAAATTTATCACATGTGGGATGTTATTATTGATTCCTCTACATAGAGCTATTTTGGGGCATAACTTTATTGACCTCTCAAGATTTGATATTCTGAGTGTGAGATGTTTAAGGTATGCATGTCATATTCTTTATTGAGTTTTAATGATGCATTGTTCTAAATTTCTCTAATGACATGTCCATCTTTGTTTTTCCATTCTTCTTATGAAGTCATAGAAGATTTCAGGTTCATTTTATCTTTCAAGAAAGAAAGAATGCCTATTGAATGGAGATTCCAAAACCTTGCAGAAACAAATATTTGTTGACACACTTCATCTTATCTTTTCTTTAAATGATCTGATGTATATTTGTATAAATGTATATAAGGGTTTTACATTCGTATATATTATATTTCTTGGAAGATATCTCGGGGTTTTCTCTTTAGCATTCACCCTTTACATTCATTGCAAAACCATACAAAGAATCTTCCAATATTTTAGCCAAATAGGAGTACCACCTCTCTAAAAACACATGGGGATTCATATCCTCGTGAGGTTTACCTTAAGAATGTAAAATAGTCTTTTAGATCAATAGAAGGATCCAATAGGAATATTTTTGAACTGTTTTACAGAGGAAGAGACTGAGGAGATCATCATTGAATTTTGTAAAGGGATATGTGAAGTTCATCATGCTTAGAGAGCCACTGCATACAAAAAATTTAGAGTTGGTGACTATTGGCCCTCATTATTTTATGATGTAATTTGTATGGTTAGGGCATGTGTAGAATTTCATGTGTTTGTAGGAAAGAAGAAATTGCAACCTCTCCCCCTTAGGTTGTTCATGCAGAATCATCGTTCCAACAATGGGGTCTAGACTTCATTGGTTAAATTCACCCAAATTCCAGTGGGAAGCATAAATGGATCCTGTAATCCACACACTACTTTACCAAGTGGGTGGAAGTAATCCCCACTAGGGAAGTAACTAATTCAGTCATCATCAAGTTCCTAGCAGAGAACATCTTATCAAGGTTTGGATGACCCAGGAAGATTATAATTGATAATTCCCAAGATTTCAAATCTTCCAAATTGTTATATTTTTGTCAAGGGAACAACATAGAGCGGGGATATTCCACTACATATTATCCACAAGGGAATGACTTGGCTAAGGCATCCAACAAAAATCTCATAAATATCATAAAAAAGGTGTTGTCCCAAAACAAAAAAATCTTGGAATTCCCACCTAAAATATGTAGTATGGGAAGATTGGGTAAGCATCAAGAGGTCTCTTGGTACATCTCCATTTCAACTAGTATACAGGCTTGAAGCTATATTTCCCATACAACTCAGCCTTCTTGTGAACAAGATGAAGAGGTTGAATCGGATGATATGCAGAGGAGAATCAACCAACTAATTGAAGTTCAACAAGTGAGAGACCAAGTACAACTTATATCTCAGGCTCATCAATTGAGAATGAAAGAAATCTTTGACAAGATATCCAAGGAGAGAATATTTATGAAATGAGATCTAGTTTTAAAGTGGGGTGTCATAAGAGAAGCACGGGGAAAACATGGAAAATTCGACAACCTGTGGCTTGGACCTTTCTAGGTCATTGCAGTCTAAGATAACAACACATAAGATCTGGCACAACTAGATGGAAAATCATTTGGAGCTCCCATCAATGGGAAGTTCCTAAAACATTTCTTGCAGTACTGAATTCTACCAGTGTCCTCACTTTGTACATAAATAAATCTTGTTTTGTTCATGTTATAAGTTTTTAATTTTACTTCATTCACCACATTTCAAACAAGTAAGAATTAGAGTTTCAGAATTTAATTTGTTGAGCAATTTTGTTTCACTTCTCGAATCATTTTTTCAAGTTCACGGAGAATGATTTGTTTGGATGTGGACTCCATCACGCAACAAGAGAAGGAACTTAGTCTACAGTTCTTAGTAGACCACAGGGGTATGATATCCCTGTTGGAGCCGATGTTAGTATTGGTTTTGTTCCAGTCGTTAGCGCACACCATGATCGATATTAAGGGGTTAAAATTCAATAGAAAGAGGTCAAAAGAGAGAGTTGAAAGAGCTCACACACCAAAGAGGTAGAGCATATGGTTGGCCACCAGGAAATGTACAATGAAAAATCAAACCCTAAGGGCATGAGACTCATTCTCAATAATAGGGTGCTTATAGGGAGCATGGAAGGCTCTTATATCACCCAAAATAAGTTTAAGCCTCCACCAAAATGGAACCAAGTCATATAAACAAGGCATGAAAAGCAAGTGCAGGTAGAAGTGTAGGCCCAATCATCCAACATTTTCAAGAGAGACAGATCAATGGTACATAGCACATGTCACATCAGACAAGCATATGGAAGTTAACGCAACCTCGAGGCGTGACAATGGTTTCAGGAATCTACGTATCAAATGATAAAAGGTTTCACATGGTAAAACATGGAAAAGGAAACCACTCCCTTAAGGTAGCAATAGTGGTATTCCCATCCCATCAATATTATACACCATCCAAATCATCGATTGTGGCCTTCTCGTTCAGTGCCACCTGGAGTCGACATGGTAGTCCACTTGGATGCCTAGAAAACTAAAAAATACTTCAAAAAACCACCAGGTGTCCTTCAATCCTATAAGAGAAAGTCATATGTGGTAAAGGATCCCATTATTACTCCTGGTCGCCATGATAGACTCTTCCATACATATGCCAATCCCATGAAGACACTTCAACGCTTGCATGGACCAATCTCAAGCTGCCACACATCCAATTCTTCATGTTGATGTCTGCATGATGCCATCTATGATTTCACACGTTTTTACAAATTGCAAAGACTATAAACCATGGGGAAAAAGACATGCATATGGAGACAGAGGCACGAGGGAAAAAATTTCAGGTGAGTGGGAGGATTTGTTGGCAACCTACCAGATCCATTCGAAAGGACGTGACATATAATAAAATATATGATATCACGTTTTCCCATCCTTCATTCATAATCATACTCATGCTTAAGGACTAACAAAATTTAGTAATCATCACCCCGATATGTGCATTCATGCAAGTCTGAGATTTTCATAAATCATGTTCAGTATAGAAAATAATTTCTCCTCGTTAGCTACCTACTCCAATACATGTCAAGCCCCTATAAGAGAAGGTGACATAGATCACCATCCATTCATCTACTAATGGTTTGGGTCCTAAATAAGAGTTACTCTAATGACAAGCGTTCTCGATAATGACCCACCTGCGTCAAATTCCTGCTCAAGAGTGGGTTATGAACCATCTTGGATATAGATGTTGGGAGTGTGTTTTCTTTGTCTCGTTTTGATAAAAATGTTCTTCTCCAGTATCATTAGCATGATTTTTAAGGCGAATGGGCATTCAGGAGTTTGCCCTAAAGAGTATCAGTCAATCATATCAGTGCACTTGAGAAGCTTGGAGCAGAGGATACAATGAGTTGGCCCATTGTATCCAATGTCACCAAACCTTGTCAGCTGGAAGGAAACATTTATCATACTAGCCTAGCAGTTGAGATAAAAGGCTTATGATGAAATGATGGGAATCAATTGAGCCACCTGGACATACTCAATCCAAGGCTCAATTGGACTGGAAGAACACACCCAACAACAATATCATTAAGGCTCACATGTTGGAACAAGTGGGTTTCTTCCCAGTAAAATCTGATAAAATCATATGAAAGGTTGGAATCAGTTAGGAAACCATGCGCAATATCAATATTTTAACGAATAGAGCTTCAAGAACAAGTATTGGTCCAAGCAAGCGGTTTCCTCTCAATTCAGAGTAGCTATAAATCAACTAAGGAAGCTCATTTGTAGGGTCTGCATTTTGGGGAATTGAAGAGTATATTATACCCTAGTTGTATGATCAAAAACCCCCTCAGACACAAATCAATTTCAGGGCTATAGGTTGCAAGAGATTCATCCCCTGTGTTATGCTTTATATTATGCTTATTTTTGTTTATGTGCTCTTGTAAAAGCCACCCCTATCATGTCATGGCTTCTTGTATCAGAACCCCATTAATAAAAGCTTGAGCAGCAAGCTTTATGATATGTACAATGTGATTGCATGTTGTTTAGCTTATGCTGTTGAAAATATTTCCTCTGAATGTATGACCACTTCATGTCATTTTTTCATGTATTTAATGATGTGCAGAGGGTACCTCCATGGCTTTAGATATATGAAAATGTTTATTGTTTGATTCATGTTTTAACGATCTTATATATTTGTAAAAAAATGTTCAATTCTTAATTTCTCAGCATGTTATTATATCTATAGGCTGTGAGATTGACCTTAAAGATGCATCACACGTCTATCATGTGTTTCTTCCAAATTCTCCCCCTTATCAAACTAAAATCAAACTTTCTAAAGCACTCATGGACATATGCCTCTTCAGGTCGAACGTCTTGATCTTGTTTCTAGTATTGTTTGAGGGCTGAGAGTTATGAATGAGAGAGAGAGAGAGAGAGAGAAAATTCTCAATAAATTTTTCATAACTTCCATTGTAAATCAACATGGCTTTAAGATTTGTTCTAGGTCTTAGCCCCTGGGGTGCCTCGTCATATTTCCATTTACAGCCTGGAACATCTCGAGGGATAACAGAATCAACAAGAAAAACAAAGTGAAACATAGATTAATAACACAATGTAATGGGGTTTCCTACAAAACAATGAGATTGACAAAAAATATATATGGCATATAACACTAGCATGACATGCATTGCATTCATTATGTAAAAATAAAAATATTTGCAGATTTTCACTTTAAAAACAAACCTTTTTGTTATATGTCATGCTATAACATCAACATGGTAGCTATGACAAATGAAAATAAACAAACAACACAATAATAGAGATTATAATGTGGGTTCCTACATAACAATGAGAATGGTTAAAAACATATCAGGGTTATATCTCACTATAACATTGGAATGACATGGATTACATTAAAAACAAAAAATTTGTAAGTTTTCATTGAAAAAAAAAACATAGCAAGCATGTATCTCAATATAATGCTAGCATGACTATTGCACCATAAATAACATTGAAACACACAAAATTTTGGGTTTTCAATTACATGCTTTACACAAAGATAGAAATATTTACAGGTTTCTGTTAAAAACATACATAACGTTGCATATATCTCTATAACATCGACGAGAGATGATTTATGATGTGAACTCACTACTATTCAAGTCTTTCCTCAACCCTAAGGGAGGTGTTGTTATTTATTAAAGATGATGTTTTGTTGCATGTGGATCTACATTTTCTCTTATGGACGAGTGAATCATTGCAAGAAACTGGAGATATTTTTGTCAGCACCTTACCAATTTTTAGAAACCTAAATTTGTAACATCCATGAAGGAGGATACATATTTCTCTCTCATATGATGGATCTCCAAGAAATTTGAAAGTTTCTAGAGGCATTGAATGCAAAGTTTCATGAAAAAGCATTCAACAGTTTGAGCAAAGGGATGCCTCAGGTATGGGCAGTGATAGTTTGTGCGAAGGAACACTTGAGGTATGGGAAACAACAATTTGAGTGGACGGGTGCTTGAGGTATGGGTGACTATAATTTATATGGAACAAGTTCCAACCAACTAGAAAACAACTTTGAGCAAGTCACCTGAGATCAGCTTCCAGGGAAACCCTAAAAATGTTATTGTAGAAATATATATTGTAGAAATTTCCTAGGGAAACTATCTAGAGTTTCTAATTGAAATTCAAGCTCTCAATTGGGTAGCTCTGAGAATTTAATCCTTTTCCATCTCTCAATTACCTAATATAAGTGAACTTTGGAGCATTATGTGGCTCCTCTACAAATCAAATCTATTATAATTGGGTGTGTTGAAGAAAACACCATGGAGGAGCTTGGTAAATCAAGTTTGACACTACAGTAGGGGGAAATGGGTTGTTTACCCTAGACAGCATACACTCTATAGTGTGCAATATGTGAGAATCATTGTGGAGGCATTGTTTAGTGATTAGAGGATGAACACTTAACTTGTTTAGAATGATCTCTAGTTCAGAACACTATCTTCTCAAAACTAACCATATGATATTGTTCATTTTCATGGTGTAAGAATGAAATATGGTGGGAGACACAATGGGGAATAAGGACACACAGGGTATTCTCACAACCTATGGTTCTCAACCATTATATTTCCTTAATTCAAGGCTCATAGAGGATGATCTAGTATATTGTTCTGATGATCCTTTGGGGGATCAATAGATCCAGACTGACCCAAAAGACATCCAACTCACTTTGGACCCTAAGAATCTCACTCTACCAACATCTAAATCGAAAGAAGAAATTTTTTTCTACAAGATCCCTTTAGAGTGACACCAAGGTTATGTTATCACCCTCATTCAACTACTCATACACAAGAATCAGAGGTGATTATCACCTCAGCTCCCTCTACAAGTCAATACCCACATAAGGAACCTTTATACCAAGTTGCAGTAGAACACTTATTAGATGAGGGTAATAAAGTTAGTCTCAGGGAGGAGGCATGGATTTTAATCCCACCACAAAGGAAATATCACATCAAAGTAGCCACCAAAAATGAAATCCCTCTTGATTTGATGGCAAGAGGATTTGGTTCGAGGGACTTTGAATGTGGAATTCATCGCTTACAAGGGAATAGATTCATCGAGGAAATCCTTATGGATCAAATCATGAGAGGCCTCTCCCTATTTAATACCATATATATTACAATTGGAGTTATAGGACTAGGAGGACCAAGGAACCCCCGCAAAAGAAGGAAGTGCATTAAACATAAATCTAAGGTTATCAACATGCTCTTAGGGGACAACGTGAAGTTAAAGAAATAATGGAGTTTGAAAATTCTTTGTTGGTTAGAATATTTCCAAGTTGAAGGATGAGAGTGACTTCTCTAAAAAATTGGACTAAGGATATCCCCGAGGTGTAGGATAGTCGGTGACGGAGTGTGTTGTTAAACCACTCCGTGATGTTAAAGTCACCGGTTCGAAACCTGAGGGGACAAAAAATCCAACCATGTTAAGGGTTGGTGTGGCTCAGGCCGAGTGCGATCCTTGGGTGATTTTGACGGCTTAGATGCCCCTGAGTCACAGTTTCTCAAGCCACAGGTTAATCACGTAGCCAACAGGTCCCGCACAAATTAACAAACAAAAAAAAAAAAAAAATGGACTAAGGATAATTAAGATGGTGTATTGGGATACATTTTGAGTAGTATGGGTCTTTTTAAACGTTGGCTAGCTTGGTAATTTTGAGCTACAAAAGAAGCCAACAAAATCTTACAAAATTGATGGAAATGGGGATCTCAAGCCCTCTTTCTTAAAAAGTGGAATCTTAGCTTTGACATGTGGTAGGCACATATAGACTTCACCCCTATCTAGATTAGAATGTTAGGTCTCCCTCTAATTCTTTGTTCCAAGGATGTTTTCAAGGAAAATTATAATTCGTTGGGCCTCTACTCTGAGGTGTGTTGAGGAAAATATATGAATTATCTTACTCAATCATTTTCGAATCTTGCCTGGATAAGATAAGATAGTCGGGAATGTCACCCTATGTTTTATAGCCTCAAAAATATTTTCCCAATCCACGA
>ML841445.1:33709-58659 GCA_009831015.1 Picea engelmannii | reverse complement strand
TGGTTTGGGTTTCCAGGGGAAAAATCTTTGTGTAATGTGTGTATTTGTCATTATATATTTTTTGTTCTTTTATTGAAAATATGTTTGCAGTAAAATATTGTACAAGGTTAAAATCTACAATAATGTTGAAGAATGCAACATTGGGATGGAATGGGAACCAAAATTATAAGACTATCCAAAATAATATCCCCCAAGCACAAGGTTACATACCTGCAGTTGTTCAAGGAATATGTAGAGGTCTTTGCTTGGAAATATAAAGACCTAAAGATATATGATACCAACATTATACAACATAAGATACCACTCAATCCTGACACAAATCCTTTTAGGCAGAAGTTAAGATAAGTCAACCCCTTATTCCTACCAACCATTGAGAAAGAGGTGAGGAAGTTACTCGACACTAAAATCATCATCCCTCTTAGGTATTCTGAATGGGTAGCTAATTTGGTCCAATTTAGGAATAAGAGTGGAGAGATAAGGTTATGTGTGGAATTCAGAAACCTGAATAAATGCTCACTAAAAGATAACTATCCTTTTCCAAAATGGACCCTATACTTCTGAAAGTGGTGGGAGAAAATAGAATATACTTGATGGAACCCAATGTAACCAACAAGAGTCCTCTATGCACCATATAATAAAGATATGTTCCAATGTAACCAACAAGAGTCCTCTATAAATGCACCAATACCAATAGCATCATCAACCATACAACATGGAAACCATGTATCTCAAGCAAGTGTCATATCACTCATGATATGCCTCAACCAACTACCATAATCCATGTGCTAATGTATCGAAGATATGCACCAGCAATGTATCTCAATAAGTAGGCCTCAATCCACATGCACCATATATGTCAACTTATCAACTAAGTGTGTCAATCATGTACCCAGCATGTACATCAACCAAATGTTAATATCTTCAACAAGTAGGCCTCAACAATACATCACATTATCATAAAACCTTACATCAAACCATGTGCTAAAACTTCACCAACAATATGTCCCAATATGTATCTTCAAGCATGATCTAACCACCAAACAAATTCCTCTCACAATACACATCAAGATATGTCAATAGAGCTCACATATGTACTATCCATGTACTACAACAAATCTAACTCAAAACCATTCACTTCAGCAAGTACTATGCAACAATAGTACCTCTAGAAAGATGCCCAAACTCACAAGACTGTTCCTCATCCATATACACGCATATGCCTCAAATATATATCCAAATATGTGCTTATAATAAAGGAACCATAACACTATTGAGAGAGCACTAACATGCTCAATAGTATTCTAACAAAAATGCCTTAATCTATACCAATATCTTCAGTAGCATATCTCAATCAAGATACCTCGAGCATGTTCCAAAATCACAAGATATGCCTCAAAGAAACGTCCTAAGGATTATGTCAACAACAACTAACAAATGTACCAGCAATAAGTCATTGTAGATCTTCCTCATACACCATGTACCAACCAGCCAACAAAACTTCAAGGGAACATGCTCAAACTCCCATGAGCAAACCCCAAACCATCATCAAAAACCAACTACACTAGCACATAATATGCATTCATCAAACACACATACACATATAACTATAGCTCTGTTCTTTTCTTGTAACATCAGATCTCAGAGAACGTGGGCTTACTTACCTTCTGCAATCTGTTCCAACCCCCTTTTTTCAAGGCTTTACCACAGGTAAATGACATGTTCTTCAAACAGATCACGTATGTATGCGAGATTTCTATAGGTCACCTCATGTATGTATGTGATCTTTCTATAGGTCACTTCTTGTATGTATATGATTGATCCCATAGGAACCCGTGTATGTCTCAAAATGTATTATGCTTTCCTCAATGTTTATGTCTTCATTCATGTTTGGTTGTTCGATCTTCTTCATCCACTTCTGAGAGTGTATTTTTCTCTGAGTACTTATTCTTTTAGCTTCCATCCTTTTAATATTTTCTTCCTTCCATGCTCTTCTTGCCATATTGTATGAATCATTCCTTATTGACTGTCTCCTTGAATTCCAACAATCCTGGGATTTGTGGCCAAACCCACTGCATCTATAGCATCTCATGGTGTGACAATGTGCAGCAATGTGTCCCACAAGATTACATCTCCAACATCTTAGGATGTCATGGAATCTTCCAACACCTTTCCTTTCATAATGTCTGCAATCCAAAGCTTTGTGACCATATTAATTACATTAGAAACAATGACCATTGAAAATATTTCCATACCTTTTCTTTTGTGTGAACCTTGAAGGTGTCTCTCTTCTGAATTTGCTTTGAGGTGTAGAGATGGTTTCTTGGTGTCTTCCTTGCTCTGATCTTCTGAAGATTTTATTTCTTTGTGCTGGTGCTTGACTTTCAACTTTAGTTTCACCCTTTGAAGATGAGGGGTCTGCATCATGTTTCTTAGAAGAGCCAACTTCAGAGTGTGTAGCTTCCTTGTTGTATCCAAGACCATATTTATCATTTGGTGATCTTTGAATATCTATGATTTCATCAAATATTGTTGAGTTGTTAATGAACTTGATATGAGTGTTTGTATTCTCAACTTTCCTTCTCAGATCAACTACTTATGCTTCCATCTTATGGTATGATTCTTCCTTTTCATTTACCCGATTCTTCAATAGTTCCTCTATCCTTTTTGCTTCTTCAAGTTGGGTCTTCAAATTGACAATGATTTCAATTGTTTCTTCATCTACCTTCTTCTTTTCTTCTTCTTGACTAATTATATCAATATTTAGTCTCTTGATCTCTTCTTATTTTTCTTCTAATTGAGTCTTTTTACTTTCTTCTGGTTTCTTGAGCATTTGTTTTAGTGTCATGGTGAGCCTTTAGTACTTTTCTAGGGCTTCCTTAGTGTATTTTTAAAGATACTCAAAAGCAATTGAACCATATCCTATTTCCATGCTAAGTTCTTCTAAATAATTTATAATTTTACCTTAAAGCTTCAACAAATCTTCCTCTCATATATAAGATAATTGAACATTAGCCGATTCTACACAAAATTCTTCTATTTCAGTTGGATCTTCTTCTTTATTTGGAGGAGAACATTCAACATCATCGCACTTAGAATTATTACAATATAAATATTTTGGAGAGTCTTTACCTTCATTGTCCTTGATGTAATTGTCTTTTGTGTCTTGTCTTTGGTCTTGATATACCTTCTCTAGATTCAGCCATAGTTCCTTGGTGGAGGAATGTTTTCCTATGCTTTCTTTGATAGAACTTGAGATTCCATTGAACATGGTCTTGAGTGTCATTGCATTGTTCTTCTTTGCTTCCTTTTGGGATGCAAATTTTGACTGATTCTTCGAGGGAACTGATCCACCAACAACTGTGTTCCAAACACATCCTCCTTTTTCATTCAAATACCATTTCATTTCTATTCTCCATGCCCGAGTAATTTGTCTCATCAAAGAGGGGAACTTCATCTGCATGTTCATCCATTTGTGTGTCCATGGATATTCTTCAAGCTTGTAAGGCTTATAGTGAAGGCCTACTCTGATACCAATTGTTAGTCACACTGACCACACTAAGAGGGGGGGATAAATCAGTGTAGGGCTCTTTATACACTTCTTTTAATACTTTAGTTAGAAACCACTTCAAACATTATTATTCATTCACAATTATCCACTTGCATATAACAACATTCATCAATAAGAATAAACCATCATCATAATGAACACATAGAACACTAGATATATGTGTAATCTTTTGTATTATGTGTTATAAGAGACTGCAATCCCTAGGTTTTATCAGCACCAACTGAAAAGAGAACCAACTCCAAGAGAGCACCAACTCTAAATACAAGACCCAGCTTGCAGATATTAGCACCAATTGAGAAGAGGAATCCAACCCTCAAGTACAAGACCCGGCCTATGTGACATATCTATATTGCAGCATGCATATGTGCGCAACATGTCTATACTACAGCATGCATATGTATGTGACCTCCTCCACTGTTAGACTGTGTACACCTTCATAAAACTAGGGCATCCATTCTTCTACACCTCTGAAAATTTCCTGCCTCTGTCACATCCACCAGTAATATGTCATTGCATCCAAATTGTCATTGCAACCAACCTGTTCCATGAATACATCATCATACATATCCCTCAAACAAGTAAAAGTAGCTCAAAGGTGTGAGTTATAAGAACCATATCAAAATTGTACCATACATGAGAGTGTTTCTCACTCAATCAACCAGCCAACATATACCATATCCAGATCTCAAAAATATCCATATCAATAATGCTTCAAGAATTCACCATACCATAAGCATAAGTGATCATTAAAAACAACCATGCAACCATACCAGAACTTTTGTAGATGATCTGAACCTGTAGAAGGTTGATTTGCTTCAGACTTCATGGACCTGACACTAACATCAACTCAAATTTTCATGACTTTTTCACCTGTATGCAACTTATTCTACATCATCCTGCATATACACATGTCTTCCTTCACTGCAGCCTGTGTACGTATGAAACCTCTTCCATTTTCATCCCGCTTACACTTCAGAAACTAGGGTTTTTCTGAAGCTCTGAAACTTTCACTTTCAAATCTTCTTTGCTACCTCAGACTTGTGTAACTTCAAATGGATCAATGGGTACCTATAATAAACTTTTCACAAGATAATGGATATTCAATATGCTCAAATATCCTCTCCTCAAGAGACCCTTGCTCTCTTATTTATACTCTCCAACTAGCTTCCTCTAGGGGTTATATTCTAACCAACTTTACCCAACTTCCTTATTTTAGGGCTAACCCACTTATAACCACTTTGTCCACTTACTACCAATTTATCCACAAATAGTAAACTCTCCACTTCTAGTTGCAACTAATTTATTTTTAATTATTTTCTTATTGCAACAACTTAACCCGTGATTAACTCCTAGTTTCACCCACTTTAACTAGTCAACTTCTTCTAGGAATTTCTAGAATAATTTGACTTCTTTGACCTCCTAGGGGCTTCTAGATAACTCACAAGGTTTCTCCAACTTCACAAGGCCATATCTCCCTAACCGTGAGGATCCACGTGGCGTACCACATATCATCGAAAATGGCATGACGAGTACTATCCATCTAGAATAGTCTCACTTGTAAATTCACTTATCTTCATTACATTATGCCTCAATCAATTTTGGGTTCCCTAAACAAACTGTCGAGGCTAACCATTTGGACTTCGCAAAGCATCTTCCTATGAGGGATTTCACCATAAGGGGACCACTTTGGATTTCATCCATTTGGTACTTCCTATCAACCATGACATGACATCAATGATACAACTCCCTTTGACATCGAACCTTTGACATACATCAATGACAACAGAATCCAACAATCAATAACATCAATGATACAACTTCCTTTGAGATCAACCTTGACATCAATCACAAAAAATTAATCCATCTATGGAATCATACATCAATGACAACACATCACTATAACACCACTTGACATCAACCCTTTGACATAAATGACAACATAGTCTGACAATCTCCCCCTTTGGAATTGATGGCAATACCAACATTGATGTCAACACCAATCATTGATGGCAATAATGATGGCAATGCTCCTGCTCCCTTTGTCATCATCGCTCCTCATCAATGTTTCTATCTCCACATCAATGTTTCTATCTCTCCCCCTTTAACATCAATGACAAAGGGTATATCTCTTTGGGGTTTCTCCCCCTGACTGAAATATCCTCAAGGATGATCCTCCTTGCTACATTGTACTGTGGGATGTTATCCATTCATCTGATGAATCTCTCCCCTTTTTGAAAAAGGATATCATTGTGATGCAATGTTTATGGAATGGATGCCAATGCTCCCTCTATTATCATCGCTATCATCTCTCCTCCTAGAATCATACCTATGTAACCAATTAAGGGGAAAATAATAACCCCCCCTATGGGTATGTCTCCCCATGTCTTCTCTGTAATATGTTAGGTGATTTTTGTGAACAATATGCTACCACTGTAATTTTATTATGTTGTGGATGTTGTTTCTCTACTGCAACATTGATCAACTACTCAACAATACTGCATCAATAATACCATGCTCTATTATTCCTTTTGACGATCCTTGGACATGTCCATTCATCATACAATGATCCATCAATCTGTACCTGTACCATCAACAAGTGCATCAACCATTCACCAAACCTGTATCACCAATCAATGCATTAACCATACACCAATCTTGTATCACCAACCAGTGCATTAACCATGCACCAAAAAAAATTGTCACAACAATCTCATCAACCACATCGGATCTATTCACCAAGACAACTCTCAACCATATGCACAATATCACCAACATTTGCATCAACCAATACTACTCACAAAACAAAATATACCACAATCAATATGTGCTTCTAAAAGTATATCCATACATATATGCCACAGCATCCATGTGCCCACTAGCAAGTGCCTCTCATGTGCCCTCATACTCCCCTCTTCCCATACTTAGTTTTATTTTTGCATATTATTTTCCTCCACACTTCTCTCTCCTTCACTTATTACCTTACTTACCCCTTAACTCCTCTTCATGTGGACCTACATACCTACTTTCCTCTCCTCCATCACCTTTGCATCCCTCACTCCACATCTGCATTCCCTTCCCCCTCTATTTTCCCTCACTCCCTCTCCCATACTTAACCATTTATGCATTCCCCTCACTCCTCCATGTGGACCTATGGAACTTCTCCCTCACTCCACATCCACATTCCCTCCCTTATTTCTCCTTCCTCACCTCCCTCCCTCCCTCCTTCCTTCCACTCTCTCGTTCACTTCCTCACCCACTTAACCACTTTACCTTAAGTCTCTTCCAATATTCATTAACCAATCAAATCAACCCATGTGGCAGATTATTGACCTATCATGTGAAGACACATGGAAACATTTGGACTACTAACTCATCATGTTGACTAGACATGAGATGGAAGTTGACAGGGTATTTAAAATATTAATTAATTAATTAATTAATTTCAAGGGCTCAAATCCTTAAGTCACTATAATTTTCTTATTTCACACATTAAGTGTATAACACACTTTTAATTATATACCACTAAAATATCTATACTCCCATACATGTGGGATAATATTTTTAACCAAAAATTTGAATTTCAAAAGGAGGAGGGAGAATTTGAACCAACGGCCCAGATTCCCGGTGAAGATCGATCAACAATTGTTGAGCATTAATCTTCCGAAGACCATATCTTGAGATCCGAAAGTCAAAATCATGAAAAATATACCTTGTTGGAAATTTATTTGGATGAGGAAGATGTTGGAATAGGTTTCAAGGGCTGGAATTAGCCATATTTTTCTCATAAATTGAAAGAACAGTCAATAACATTTTATGTCTTGCTAATAAGTTTGTTTGTCACTTCAACTTCTCGAGGTCATATCTTAATATCTAGAACTCCAAACTGTGATCAAGAGGACTCATTGAAAACCTAAGAGGATGAAGATTGTATTTGGAATGTTTCCCATGCCTGAAAGGGCAAATATCTCACTTGTAAAATTAAAACATGATCTTCTTTTGTTAAAGGCAGGAAAAATGAAAATTTGAAAATAAATTTTATTAAATAAACTTTATTAAAATAATAAGAGGGTCCTACTAGGAGGCATGAATTTCAATGACCTAATTCATTAATTAGACTCCAATCAAGCATTAATTAAAAGTGGTTTACTCCAGAAAGGAATCAAGGAAAGTTCTAGAAAGGAAACCCTAACTTCAAAAACATTGAAAGAAGATTTTAAAAAGAGAAGTCAAAAGTTTCTACAGTGGTGAAGAGTCTGCAAGAAGAAAATCTCTATATTTCCAATATTATTTCAATTGGCCTGCTAAAAAAATTCTTCCCTACATATTCTTCTTTTTGTTTATTTCCATCTAATTTTTCATGTATTGTCAAACAAACATGAAGATTTGGGTCTGAGCAGTTCTTTCTCAAAGGTCTTCAATCATATTGTAATATTTTATGTACAGAGGAATAAGATCCCTCCTTGTCAAAAGGAAATTGCAATTTAATTGCAGTTTACCAATTTGTCATTGAGATTGTTGAGGCTACTAAGACAACTTTATTTTTCTAACAGTGTTAAATTTATCACATGTGGGATGTTATTATTGATTCCTCTACATAGAGCTATTTTGGGGCATAACTTTATTGACCTCTCAAGATTTGATATTCTGAGTGTGAGATGTTTAAGGTATGCATGTCATATTCTTTATTGAGTTTTAATGATGCATTGTTCTAAATTTCTCTAATGACATGTCCATCTTTGTTTTTCCATTCTTCTTATGAAGTCATAGAAGATTTCAGGTTCATTTTATCTTTCAAGAAAGAAAGAATGCCTATTGAATGGAGATTCCAAAACCTTGCAGAAACAAATATTTGTTGACACACTTCATCTTATCTTTTCTTTAAATGATCTGATGTATATTTGTATAAATGTATATAAGGGTTTTACATTCGTATATATTATATTTCTTGGAAGATATCTCGGGGTTTTCTCTTTAGCATTCACCCTTTACATTCATTGCAAAACCATACAAAGAATCTTCCAATATTTTAGCCAAATAGGAGTACCACCTCTCTAAAAACACATGGGGATTCATATCCTCGTGAGGTTTACCTTAAGAATGTAAAATAGTCTTTTAGATCAATAGAAGGATCCAATAGGAATATTTTTGAACTGTTTTACAGAGGAAGAGACTGAGGAGATCATCATTGAATTTTGTAAAGGGATATGTGAAGTTCATCATGCTTAGAGAGCCACTGCATACAAAAAATTTAGAGTTGGTGACTATTGGCCCTCATTATTTTATGATGTAATTTGTATGGTTAGGGCATGTGTAGAATTTCATGTGTTTGTAGGAAAGAAGAAATTGCAACCTCTCCCCCTTAGGTTGTTCATGCAGAATCATCGTTCCAACAATGGGGTCTAGACTTCATTGGTTAAATTCACCCAAATTCCAGTGGGAAGCATAAATGGATCCTGTAATCCACACACTACTTTACCAAGTGGGTGGAAGTAATCCCCACTAGGGAAGTAACTAATTCAGTCATCATCAAGTTCCTAGCAGAGAACATCTTATCAAGGTTTGGATGACCCAGGAAGATTATAATTGATAATTCCCAAGATTTCAAATCTTCCAAATTGTTATATTTTTGTCAAGGGAACAACATAGAGCGGGGATATTCCACTACATATTATCCACAAGGGAATGACTTGGCTAAGGCATCCAACAAAAATCTCATAAATATCATAAAAAAGGTGTTGTCCCAAAACAAAAAAATCTTGGAATTCCCACCTAAAATATGTAGTATGGGAAGATTGGGTAAGCATCAAGAGGTCTCTTGGTACATCTCCATTTCAACTAGTATACAGGCTTGAAGCTATATTTCCCATACAACTCAGCCTTCTTGTGAACAAGATGAAGAGGTTGAATCGGATGATATGCAGAGGAGAATCAACCAACTAATTGAAGTTCAACAAGTGAGAGACCAAGTACAACTTATATCTCAGGCTCATCAATTGAGAATGAAAGAAATCTTTGACAAGATATCCAAGGAGAGAATATTTATGAAATGAGATCTAGTTTTAAAGTGGGGTGTCATAAGAGAAGCACGGGGAAAACATGGAAAATTCGACAACCTGTGGCTTGGACCTTTCTAGGTCATTGCAGTCTAAGATAACAACACATAAGATCTGGCACAACTAGATGGAAAATCATTTGGAGCTCCCATCAATGGGAAGTTCCTAAAACATTTCTTGCAGTACTGAATTCTACCAGTGTCCTCACTTTGTACATAAATAAATCTTGTTTTGTTCATGTTATAAGTTTTTAATTTTACTTCATTCACCACATTTCAAACAAGTAAGAATTAGAGTTTCAGAATTTAATTTGTTGAGCAATTTTGTTTCACTTCTCGAATCATTTTTTCAAGTTCACGGAGAATGATTTGTTTGGATGTGGACTCCATCACGCAACAAGAGAAGGAACTTAGTCTACAGTTCTTAGTAGACCACAGGGGTATGATATCCCTGTTGGAGCCGATGTTAGTATTGGTTTTGTTCCAGTCGTTAGCGCACACCATGATCGATATTAAGGGGTTAAAATTCAATAGAAAGAGGTCAAAAGAGAGAGTTGAAAGAGCTCACACACCAAAGAGGTAGAGCATATGGTTGGCCACCAGGAAATGTACAATGAAAAATCAAACCCTAAGGGCATGAGACTCATTCTCAATAATAGGGTGCTTATAGGGAGCATGGAAGGCTCTTATATCACCCAAAATAAGTTTAAGCCTCCACCAAAATGGAACCAAGTCATATAAACAAGGCATGAAAAGCAAGTGCAGGTAGAAGTGTAGGCCCAATCATCCAACATTTTCAAGAGAGACAGATCAATGGTACATAGCACATGTCACATCAGACAAGCATATGGAAGTTAACGCAACCTCGAGGCGTGACAATGGTTTCAGGAATCTACGTATCAAATGATAAAAGGTTTCACATGGTAAAACATGGAAAAGGAAACCACTCCCTTAAGGTAGCAATAGTGGTATTCCCATCCCATCAATATTATACACCATCCAAATCATCGATTGTGGCCTTCTCGTTCAGTGCCACCTGGAGTCGACATGGTAGTCCACTTGGATGCCTAGAAAACTAAAAAATACTTCAAAAAACCACCAGGTGTCCTTCAATCCTATAAGAGAAAGTCATATGTGGTAAAGGATCCCATTATTACTCCTGGTCGCCATGATAGACTCTTCCATACATATGCCAATCCCATGAAGACACTTCAACGCTTGCATGGACCAATCTCAAGCTGCCACACATCCAATTCTTCATGTTGATGTCTGCATGATGCCATCTATGATTTCACACGTTTTTACAAATTGCAAAGACTATAAACCATGGGGAAAAAGACATGCATATGGAGACAGAGGCACGAGGGAAAAAATTTCAGGTGAGTGGGAGGATTTGTTGGCAACCTACCAGATCCATTCGAAAGGACGTGACATATAATAAAATATATGATATCACGTTTTCCCATCCTTCATTCATAATCATACTCATGCTTAAGGACTAACAAAATTTAGTAATCATCACCCCGATATGTGCATTCATGCAAGTCTGAGATTTTCATAAATCATGTTCAGTATAGAAAATAATTTCTCCTCGTTAGCTACCTACTCCAATACATGTCAAGCCCCTATAAGAGAAGGTGACATAGATCACCATCCATTCATCTACTAATGGTTTGGGTCCTAAATAAGAGTTACTCTAATGACAAGCGTTCTCGATAATGACCCACCTGCGTCAAATTCCTGCTCAAGAGTGGGTTATGAACCATCTTGGATATAGATGTTGGGAGTGTGTTTTCTTTGTCTCGTTTTGATAAAAATGTTCTTCTCCAGTATCATTAGCATGATTTTTAAGGCGAATGGGCATTCAGGAGTTTGCCCTAAAGAGTATCAGTCAATCATATCAGTGCACTTGAGAAGCTTGGAGCAGAGGATACAATGAGTTGGCCCATTGTATCCAATGTCACCAAACCTTGTCAGCTGGAAGGAAACATTTATCATACTAGCCTAGCAGTTGAGATAAAAGGCTTATGATGAAATGATGGGAATCAATTGAGCCACCTGGACATACTCAATCCAAGGCTCAATTGGACTGGAAGAACACACCCAACAACAATATCATTAAGGCTCACATGTTGGAACAAGTGGGTTTCTTCCCAGTAAAATCTGATAAAATCATATGAAAGGTTGGAATCAGTTAGGAAACCATGCGCAATATCAATATTTTAACGAATAGAGCTTCAAGAACAAGTATTGGTCCAAGCAAGCGGTTTCCTCTCAATTCAGAGTAGCTATAAATCAACTAAGGAAGCTCATTTGTAGGGTCTGCATTTTGGGGAATTGAAGAGTATATTATACCCTAGTTGTATGATCAAAAACCCCCTCAGACACAAATCAATTTCAGGGCTATAGGTTGCAAGAGATTCATCCCCTGTGTTATGCTTTATATTATGCTTATTTTTGTTTATGTGCTCTTGTAAAAGCCACCCCTATCATGTCATGGCTTCTTGTATCAGAACCCCATTAATAAAAGCTTGAGCAGCAAGCTTTATGATATGTACAATGTGATTGCATGTTGTTTAGCTTATGCTGTTGAAAATATTTCCTCTGAATGTATGACCACTTCATGTCATTTTTTCATGTATTTAATGATGTGCAGAGGGTACCTCCATGGCTTTAGATATATGAAAATGTTTATTGTTTGATTCATGTTTTAACGATCTTATATATTTGTAAAAAAATGTTCAATTCTTAATTTCTCAGCATGTTATTATATCTATAGGCTGTGAGATTGACCTTAAAGATGCATCACACGTCTATCATGTGTTTCTTCCAAATTCTCCCCCTTATCAAACTAAAATCAAACTTTCTAAAGCACTCATGGACATATGCCTCTTCAGGTCGAACGTCTTGATCTTGTTTCTAGTATTGTTTGAGGGCTGAGAGTTATGAATGAGAGAGAGAGAGAGAGAGAGAAAATTCTCAATAAATTTTTCATAACTTCCATTGTAAATCAACATGGCTTTAAGATTTGTTCTAGGTCTTAGCCCCTGGGGTGCCTCGTCATATTTCCATTTACAGCCTGGAACATCTCGAGGGATAACAGAATCAACAAGAAAAACAAAGTGAAACATAGATTAATAACACAATGTAATGGGGTTTCCTACAAAACAATGAGATTGACAAAAAATATATATGGCATATAACACTAGCATGACATGCATTGCATTCATTATGTAAAAATAAAAATATTTGCAGATTTTCACTTTAAAAACAAACCTTTTTGTTATATGTCATGCTATAACATCAACATGGTAGCTATGACAAATGAAAATAAACAAACAACACAATAATAGAGATTATAATGTGGGTTCCTACATAACAATGAGAATGGTTAAAAACATATCAGGGTTATATCTCACTATAACATTGGAATGACATGGATTACATTAAAAACAAAAAATTTGTAAGTTTTCATTGAAAAAAAAAACATAGCAAGCATGTATCTCAATATAATGCTAGCATGACTATTGCACCATAAATAACATTGAAACACACAAAATTTTGGGTTTTCAATTACATGCTTTACACAAAGATAGAAATATTTACAGGTTTCTGTTAAAAACATACATAACGTTGCATATATCTCTATAACATCGACGAGAGATGATTTATGATGTGAACTCACTACTATTCAAGTCTTTCCTCAACCCTAAGGGAGGTGTTGTTATTTATTAAAGATGATGTTTTGTTGCATGTGGATCTACATTTTCTCTTATGGACGAGTGAATCATTGCAAGAAACTGGAGATATTTTTGTCAGCACCTTACCAATTTTTAGAAACCTAAATTTGTAACATCCATGAAGGAGGATACATATTTCTCTCTCATATGATGGATCTCCAAGAAATTTGAAAGTTTCTAGAGGCATTGAATGCAAAGTTTCATGACAAAGCATTCAACAGTTTGAGCAAAGGGATGCCTCAGGTATGGGCAGTGACAGTTTGTGCGAAGGAACACTTGAGGTATGGGAAACAACAATTTGAGTGGACGGGCGCTTGAGGTATGGGTGACTATAATTTATATGTAACAAGTTCCAACCAACTAGAAAACAACTTTGAGCAAGTCACCTGAGATCAGCTTCCAGGGAAACCCTAAAATTGTTATTGTAGAAATATATATTGTAGAAATTTCCTAGGGAAACTATCTAGAGTTTCTAATTGAAATTCAAGCTCTCAATTGGGTAGCTCTGAGCATTTAATCCTTTTCCATCTCTCAATTACCTAATATAAGTGAACTTTGGAGCATTATGTGGCTCCTCTACAAATCAAATCTATTATAATTGGATGTGTTGGAGAAAACACCATGGAGGAGCTTGGTAAATCAAGTTTGACACTACAGTAGGGGGAAATGGGTTGTTTACCCTAGACAGCATACACTCTATAGTGTGCAATATGTGAGAATCATGGTGGAGGCATTGTTTAGTGATTAGAGGATGAACACTTAACTTGTTTAGAATGATCTCTAGTTCAGAACACTATCTTCTCAAAACTAACCATATGATACTGTTCATTTTCATGGTGTAAGAATGAAATATGGTGGGAGGCACAATGGGGAATAAGGACACACAGGGTATTCT
The DNA here is from genome assembly GCA_009831015.1 of Picea engelmannii. Lineage (NCBI taxonomy): Eukaryota > Viridiplantae > Streptophyta > Pinopsida > Pinales > Pinaceae > Picea > Picea engelmannii. The sequence goes on along the minus strand of ML841445.1, from coordinate 44,404 downwards.
CACAACCTATGGTTCTCAACCATTATATTTCCTTAATTCAAGGCTCATAGAGGATGATCTAGTATATTGTTCTGATGATCCTTTGGGGGATCAATAGATCCAAACTGACCCAAAAGACATCCAACCCACTTTGGACCCTAAGACTCTCACTCTACCAACATCTAAATCGAAAGAAGAACTTTTTTTCTACAAGATCCCTTTAGAGTGACACCAAGGTTATGTTATCATCCTCATTCAACTACTCATACACAAGAATCAGAGGTGATTATCACCTCAGCTCCCTCTACAAGTCAATACCCACATAAGGAACCTTTATACCAGGTTGCAGTAGAACACTTGTTAGATGAGGGTAATCAAGTTAGTCTCAAGGAGGAGGCATGGATTTTAATCCCATCACAAAGGAAATATCACATCAAAGTAGCCACCAAAGATGAAATCCCTCTTGATTTGATGGCAAGATGATTTGGTTCGAGGGACTTTGAATGTGGAATTCATCGCTTACAAGGGAATAGATTCATCGAGGAAATCCTTACGGATCAAATCATGAGAGGCCTCTCCCTATTTAATACCATATATATTACAATTGGAGTTATAGGACTAGGAGGACCAAGGAACCCTCGCAAAAGAAGGAAGTGCATTAAACATAAATCTAAGGTTATCAGCATGCTCTTAGGGGACAACGTGAAGTTAAAGAAATAATGGAGTTTGAAAATTCTTTGTTGGTTAGAATATTTCCAAGTTGAAGGATGAGAGTGACTTCTCTAAAAAATTGGACTAAGGATAATTTAGATGGTGTATTGGGATACATTTTGAGTAGTATGGGTTTTTTTAAACGTTGGCTAGCTTGGTCATTTTGAGCTACAAAAGACGCCAACAAAATCTTACAAAATTGATGGAAATGGGGATCTCAAGCCCTCTTTCTTAAAAAGTGGAATCTTAGCTTTGACATGTGGTAGGCACATATAGACTTCACCCCTATCTAGATTAGAATGTTAGGCCTCCCTCTAATTCTTTGTTCCAAGGATGTTTTCAAGGAAAATGATAATTCCTTGGGCCTCTACTCTGAGGTGTGTTGAGGAAAATATATGAATTATCTTACTCAATCATTTTCGAATCTTGCCTGGATAAGATAAGATAGTCGGGAATGTCACCCTATGTTTTATAGCCTCAAAAATATTTTCCCAATCCACGAGTATTATTCACAAGGGTTTAGGTTGATTTATTAATGAAAAGAATGTTGCAAAATAACATAAAAAAAATTATATAAGTTTCTAAAAAATATACAGATTACAAAAAGTAAATATCGAGATCAAAAGAAAAAGTAACCAAGTCACAATACACACAAATGAGATAGAATATGAATCTACTTTATTTGATTCCGAGATATCAATAGTGTTTTTCTCTTTACAAAACCCCTTCGACAGCATGGACCAAAGTCTAATTTAGAGATCCCCGATGAACACCATACAAAAGGACTCGGACAAGAATTAAAAACTAAAATATATAATCTTGATAACCAATTCTTGTTCTTTAAAATCAAACAAGAATATGCACAATATTAACCACCATTTGTCCATTATTCAAACATTGTTCGACATAATCAACTGGGCATTAAAACTCTTAATCAGACCCTAATCCTTTCACACACAAGTCTCCTTTAAAAATATAATCGACATAAGGATTGATTCGAATAACATTCAACAATTAACATGCAGCTCATGATCCCAAACTTCACATAAATTAGCATGTACGGACTTGTTTTTTTTTAATTTCCCAATGAGAAACAAAGCCAAATCGTGCCCAATTGACTAAGCACACACAATGCTTGTTTACCCTTGACTGGATTTGAAACGATATCAAGATCACATTTTGGGTTTAAACACAACAAATGGAGAGCAAGAACATATGGCTCAATCAAAGGAAAAAGTCCTCGAAAATGCAGGCAGCTCGTGCCCTTCAGAATTTACCACAAACATATAACAAGTAACCATACTATTGATAGTGAAGGTTACCAAAATGACAATCATCCACCTCCAACGAAGAACGAGAAGGAGAAAACTCTTAAACAATACTGTAAAATGAATTCCCAAAACACAAACCCATGCGCAACCAAAACACATATAATACTTCCATTAAACTTTTTGGGTGATGTTAAACCTAGTTGTGCATTGCTTTCCAGACAACGGTGTGAGTGAGGGAAACACTATGATAGCTAATAGCTCAGGGTTTTTCCAAGTCAAAGCAAGAAAATATTTAAACATTCAACAGTTCACCTTGCAACCTAGAGTATCGAAAAATATCAACCACATAGACGAAAATAGAGTAGAAAATATTAAACATAGAGACCGGTTGTAACACCCATGTGCAAAGCTCGGAGCTTGTCAAACATAATAATAAATTTCCACAAAGAACCAGACCCAAAAACCAAGCCGACCGAACATGCTTCACTATCATTTTATCAATAAATTACACAAAGATTATCCACAACAAGGAGAGCACAACCATTCCTTTTTTTTAAAACCAACAGTTGAGAATAATCACTAGAAGAACCCACAGGCACAACACCAATTACGAAGTTAAAATATCCAATAATAGCTTAAGAAAAACACATACCGCGAGGAATCCTCAACCAAAAAATTTATTCAAAGGGTAGAAAACCATCATGGATGGAAGAGTAAGGAGCCATACCTGGAAAATCCTGCGCGAGGAAGAGAGTTAGACTGTATGCCTCCTTTACAACCAAAAATCGCAGAGCATCAACAACCACCAGAGCCAAAAACCAAAATGCAAGTATGACTAAGGTGACGAGCCTCAAGGGTTGTTTGAGTGACATGCAGTAAATGCACGTTGCTTCTCCCTCCAACCTCATTCAATTCAATGTATGAGCTAGCCAATTCACCATAGCACTAAGCATTAAATCAACCACATAACCATTGACATATCCCAATTTCATAGTGTGTCACCTTTGTAATGTCAAACTCTACAAAATAACAATGTGTTATAACATTAACCCATGTGAATTCAACATATAACATCCAATAAGGTGCATAAGTATAGTAGAAAAGGTTTGTTCACCCTTTTTTTTGTCACAGTCATACATAGCATTAGAGCTTGTGCATAGTCCTTTAATTTAAAAGAGCCCCAATATTATCCCTTTTATCAAGATCATATTAAACCAATTAATGCCATATTAATTGTAATATCAAAATAAAACTTATAATAATCCTTTCATCCATAGGGAAGACTTAACATAATCTGAGAGTGGTCATCAAAACTATTAGTGCCATGCATTAATCAACCAATCATCTTATGTCACCATAACATTTTAACCACGATTAAAAACATCAAACTATAGAAGACTGTGTTGGTACCATCACAATAACATATAAAATATAAGCACATCATATCCTCATAGCGCCACATGTGTACAAGGGGGTCCCACCTACTAGTTTATTATTAATATAAATAATTAATAGAGCTTGGCAATCATTTGCGAGCATAGTATTCATCATTTCATTTTTAAGCGTTAACAAACTGGTGACTCCACAGGTAAATCTGTTTCCAACAGATCAAGAACTCAGAATGAATGGTTTCGCAGACCAGGTAAAACATAAAATCAAGGAATTATACATCAGAATGATTATGCAACAGGGGAAGTGAGGCAGTTAAGGGAAAAATGATTTGGTATTTTGGGAATAACTCATGGAAAGTGTTACGTATGAGGGGCTTATTCATGTATGCATAACATTCGATTAATCATAGTGAAAGCATTATTTGCTTTAAGGAGAAAAAATTATGGTGTGCTCTTTTGGAATCTTGGGGGGAGGGAAGAAAAGGAAAGCAAAAAATAGGGATGAAAAAACAATTATCTTATCTAACAGTAGTACTAGAAGCAGATAGAAATTTCAATGATGTCTTCAAGGAGGGACATCATGACAATTGTGTAACCTGATTGTTATTGATTAACAATACTTGCAAAATAGCATCGTTGTGGCAAAACTGATCCAGAATTTTTATTTCTCACAAGAAAATAAGTCAATAAAGGAAATAAAATAGTAGAAATGAAACAGCAGAAAGAAATAAACAACAAAGCAAAATCAAAGAAATGAAACAAAACTATAATATAGAAGTAATTTCATACATCATTTCATATTTCAAGCTGGTTTCACATAGTGTTTCAAGTGGGAACCATTGGTACTATAGGAAAATAATCGCTCTTCCAAATACTTTAGAATATAAGAATTTGTGCCCAGGAGAAAAGAAAATTTAAAAGGACCCAGCCATAACTTTTGAAACTTTAAATTCCTTCCTCTAACAGCATGAGCTGAATCCCACAATAAGACTTTCTCATTGACCTTAAATCTAACAGCTTTTGCACTTTTATTGAAATATTTATTTACAGTTTGGTGTCTTATGTTTAAGTTCTCCAAGGCAAACATCCTTTGTTCCTCTAAAGCCAACAGTGCATTTACCCTTTGAGGGATATTAGAAGAATTCAATTCTTCAATCTGTAGCATCAGTCATAAAGAAGAAATTTCCAGCTTAGTAGGAACAATGGCTTCTTGACCATAAACAAGCTGAAATGGGGTGCAACCTGTACTCACCTTGGTGGTAGTGTGATCTTCCCAAAGGGAATAAGTGAGGAGGGTGTGCCATTGACGAGGCTTATCTTCGATGAGCCTCTTGATAATTCTAACTAGATTTTTGTTAATAGACTCGGCTTGCCCATTTCCTTGAGGGTAATAAGTTGATGAGGTAAAATGTTTAACTCCCGGCTTAGTTAGAAACTCAGTCATCCTAGCAAAAATAAAAGTGGGGCCGTTATCTATATTAATCTCTAAAGGAATTCCAAATCTGGAGAAAGTATTAGTTTCAAGGAAAGAAATAACCTTCTCATCCTGTGAATGCTTAAGTGGGACAACTTCAGTCCATTTCATAAAATAATTTGTGTTTGTCAAGATGAAAACTTGCCCTATTGAAGATGGAGGATTAATAGGACTAATAAAGTCCAAACCCCATTTTGAAAAAGGAAAGTCATGGAGGACAGGTTGTAAAGGCATGGAAGAAAGACGTTCTTTCCCAGTGAACTTCTAGAACTTGTCACAAGATATTGAAAAGTTATAAGAATCTTAAAAAGTTGAAGGCCAACAGTACCCTTTTCTGATAATTTTAAAAGCAGTAGTTTTAGCAGAAAAGTGGCCACCTACATGAATGACAGAATCTGAAGATCCATGGGTTTCTTGTAACAATTTATGTGCTTCCTCATTATTTACATAGTGAATTAATATACCATCGACATATCTCCTAAACAAGAAGTCTCCTAAAATGATGTATCTAGAAGATTCAAGACATAGCTTTCTCCTTTGATGAGTATCTAAGTTATCTGGACATCTATTATTTTTCAAGTAATACACCAGATCTTTATACCAGGGATGTTCAACTACAGGAAGGATTTGACTATCAATGTAAAATAGTGTTGATAGAGGGTTATCTTGTTCATCAATTTATTCACTTGCTTCAGCATGTTGAGCCAAGTGAAGAGCTAAGTCACGTCCCTTAATGGTTTTTGAAGTCATGATGGTTAAATCATGCTCTTGGATCTTGGCAAGCCAATGTGCAAGCTTCACTGAAAGATAAGTCTGTGAGAGAAAAAACTTGACAGCAGGTAAAGGGACTTTTACCAACGTGTGCTTACCTAAAATAAAGTGGAAAAAATTCTCCACAACATTAACAAGAGTGAAAGTGACGCAGACCTATCAGCCCTCAGGCCGAGATCTGCTCACAGGATCGTTCTTTATCTTCCGCGAGCCTAATCATCTCTTTAGATTCCCTGCTGGAATCACAAATTATCGATCGATAGGTCCTTTCGAAAGCTCCCCTACGCGAATAGCACTAGGCGCGAGCTCCACTTCTCCATGTGACCACAACGTTGTGACCAAGGCCCAATTCCAAAGGCATTTGTCGCAACTTGCAACTCGTGAGTTCATGAGTCGAGGCTCCCGACTCTCCCTTTCTAATCTCGCGATACCTAAAATCACGAAATGGGTATAGCTCCCCTCTGTCAGTGCCCTCCACGTGTGACCACCATCTAAGCTTAACGCTAGCTCCTCTCACAACTCGCCACTTCGCGAGTTTCAATGTCGAACTCTTGTGCTCTTATCTCACTAATCCCCGAGACGCGAGAAGTCAGCGGAGTGTTGACTCCTTCCAATAGGTGATGGGTGTCTGCCTGTCTATTTCCCGGGCCCACCTTGTGGTTCTGCCATGTGTCTCTTATGCCCAACTTCGGAACTTTGTGACTTCACTTCCCGAAGCGCTACCTCCTTTGTGCCCCGACACCCGAAGTGCTGAGATCCCGAATTCCTCGCTACTCCTTATCGCAACTCGTGACTTTGGGACTTTCGGGAAAAAAGTCTCAACTTCCTATCCGCCGATATGTCGAAATGCCAAAATTATAACATGTCGTTAATGCGGGTCCCACAACGGAACATCCCACCTTTTTGGAGTTCTCGGCCTTCGTGACTTCGTGAATCCTGATGCTAAGATTTCGGCTCTTCAACCCACGAAACCCCGAAATGAGATTACGTGAGTGATCCAGCGGCCCATGTTGGCTCAGATCCTACGGCTGTCCTAGCTCCTCGCGATCTCGCCACTCACGACTTGGAGCACCCAATATTTGGGCTCTCACTTTGCGAACCTCCGAGTTCACGAGATCCCTTGATCTCTGCCACCTGTCCTCCTTCGATGGATGGCTACGATTCTCTCACGACTTCGCCACTCACGAAATTGAAGGACTTCTCTTTCTGACCTCCGAGGTTCGAATCCCCGATACGAGTGATCTCGCGACATGTGTCCTCCTTCTAACGGATGGCTCATACTCATATTCTTTCGCGACTTCGCTTTTCACAACCTCGTGAATCTTGATGCAAAGGTTTTAAACCGTAACTCCCCTGCTCCTCTGCACGATCCGACGGCCCTCGAGACTTCGCGAATTCTCCACGGAGAATTCCGACTGTCCAGTGCCTCCTTGACGACTCTTGCAAAATGAACAAGTACACCTTCACGAAACTTATCCACCAATAAACAACGTTGTTGTGCCTCCTTCTGACACTTCAAGGCACTAGCCCTCTTGAGCTTTTCTTCGACAACTTCGAAGACTTTATCTCTCCTGAACTTTCTCCACAACTCAAGTCTTCAAAAAGACTCTTGTACGCACTCTTTACGGCAATTCTTCAAATACTTCCAAGTATTTGAATTCTTAAACTCTGCGCACTCTCTTTGCAGCAACAGTCTTTCAATTCTTACCTCAGATTGCAACCTCTGAGAATCTACTCGGCATGCGCAAACCTTGCACGGCTCCTGTGATTAACTTGCACTTCAGCGAGAATGAGAACAATGTTATCTCTCCTGTGCTTGTAGAGATGAACTCTGACTTCTGTCAACACACACCTTGTGGACAATTTCACTGCACTACTTGCAGGAAAACTCTTGCTCAGACAGCGAAACAATTGAAACTCATTCCTTACTCTCCCTCTCTTCAAATTTTAGACATTAAATATGAAATCATACATTCACGCATCAAAGCAAATGCATAACAGAGAGTAACAAACTTGAGCATAACATTCAATCATGCGTACACAGAACGTATTTGAACACCATGAGTCTGAATCGAGTTTCATATATTAATCTCAGAACTTATGTACATGGGTTCTTCTACACAGTTTTATGCTTCTTCTTCTCTATGCTCTCTTGATTGATTATGCTGCTAATGTTATAATGATACAAGTGAGGGTGTCTATATCTATTTTCCCTCCGGCTCCTAAAACGGTCTAGTCTAAGAATTTAAAGCTACCTACTTACATTTACTAGCATAAATGCCTCTTAGTCCTTCAGACGAGAGGGGGACTCTCAAGGTATGATTACAATCTACAAGTATGCCCTTTCTTAATTGTTTCATTTATGTTTGGCGTATCAAACTTCAAAACATTTCAAACAATTCATCATGTGCCAAAATGCGTTGGTGTTTGTCCCCCGCTCGCTTGTTGTTGGCGACGCTCCTACATCATACTCCCTCGCTTGAAAATTTTCATGGGCTCTTGTCCATGAGCTCTCGCACGGTCTGTCCATGCTTCTGGATCTCTACTTCATTCTCCCAGCTAGCATCTTCAACTGGATGTCCCTTCCACTTGACCAAGTATTCAAAATATTCCCTTCTTCTGGTCCTCTTACTAACTCTTTTGTCCAGTATGCTTTCCATCTGTGGCTTCTCTACAACTGGCATCTGTTTAGTCCACTAAACCTATGGTTGTTCATTACCTGCTTTCGCTTCCTCAGCTTTGTAAGGGTACAAATCTGAGATGTTGAATATCGGAGAAATTTTGATCCCATCGGGTAATTCAATCTAATAAGCATTTGCCCCAAATTTCTTCAAGACCTTACATGGTCCGATCTTCTTCATCTTCAGTTTGTTATATGTCCCCTTCATGAATCTTTCCTTTCTAAGATGTGCCAGAATCAAATCACCAACCTCAAATTGAAGTTGTCTCCTATGTTGATCTGCTCTGCGCTTATACTCTTGGCTCGAGTTTTTCAATCACTCCTTCACCTGGCTGTGAAGTTCCTTCACCTGGCTGTGAAGTTCCTTCACCTGGCTGTGAAGTTCCTTCATCGCTTCTGTGAAATCCTCCACACTAGCACTCCTAGTTGCATTCTGTTCTAAATCTCTCAATTCTGAAACTCCTCCTGGATGCATCCCATAAACAATTTGGAATGGACTTTTCCCTGTGCTTCTGTTGATTGAGTCATTATAATAATATTCTGCCTGTGATAGAATATTATCCCACTGACTGTGATGTTCTGCCACCAAGCTCCTCAGCAAGTCTCCCAAACTTCTGTTCACAATTTATGCCTGTCCATCCATCTGAGGATGATAAGATGAACTGAACGATAAGTTTATTCCCGTCTTTTTCCATAAGGTTCTCCAAAAGTGTCCCATGAACTTGGTGTCTCGATCTGAAACTATGCTCCTTGGTAAGTCATGAAGTCGAATGACCTCTTTGAAAAACAGATTCGCAATGTGAATTGTGTCAATGCTTTTCTGACACGGTATAAAATGTTCCATCTTAGAAAATCTATCCACTACCACAAAGATCAAGTCAAACCCTCTTTGTGTTCTCAGCAGCCCCAATATGAATTCCATGCTTACTGCATCCCACGACCTCTCAGGTATGGGTAACGGTTGATATAAGCCTGCATTCTGCCTCTTCCCTTTTGAATGCTGACAAATTCTGCATTTGCCCACGAATATTTTGACGTCTGCTCTCATTCCTGGCCAAAAATATGACTCATTTAACTTTGAGAACGTCTTGTCATGACCGAAATGTCCAGCCAATCCTCCACTGTGTTTCTACTTCAGCAAATTCTCCCTCATGGAGCATTTTGGAATACAAAGTTGATTACCCTTAAACAGTAATCCTTCCTGGATCATGTATTTTGTCCATTGGCTTCTGTCCCTGAGAATTGGATTCTCAGCTACTTCATACGCCTCTTTAAAATCTGGATCATCTCTGTACATGTCCCTGAGATCATCAAAACCCAGTGTTTTGACTTTGAACTCCTGCAACAGCAAACATTTCCTACTCAAAGCATCAGCAACTTTGTTAGCAGTTCCAAAAATATGCTTAGTTACAAAAGTAAAGTTCTGCATGTATTCAACCCATTTAACATGTCTTTGATTCAACTTCTCATGTTGAGTCACAAATTGCAAAGCATTATTGTCACTGTATAAGACAAACTCCTTAGGAATCAAGTAGTGTCTCCACTTCTTCAATGCCTGAATAATAGCATAGAACTCCTTGTCATACGTGGAGTATTTCACTTTCACTTCATTCAGCTTCTCGCTGAAGTATGTTATCAGCCTGTCTTCTTGGCTCAAGACTACCCCTATTGCAAATCCACTTGCATCACATTTTACTTGAAATGTCTTTTTAAAATCCGGCAACACCAAAATTGGTTGTTCCGTGATTTTCCTTTTCAACAAATTGAAGCTTTTCTCCGCCTCTTATGTCCAGTGAAAAGACTTGTGTCTCTTCTTCACTGTGTCCATCATCAGTGCACTAATTCCACTGAAATTCTTGATGAACTTCCGGTAGAAACTAGCCAATCCATGAAAACTTCTCACCTCAAATATACTCTTTGGCGATGGCCAATTCTTAATTACCTCCACCTTATCTGGATCCATCTTCAACTTGTCTGCAGAAATAACAAATCCCAAATAAATGAGATTTGTCTTCATGAATGAGGATCTCTTCATATTTATCAGCAACTTCTCTTTTTATAGCATCTGCATCACCGTATCCAAATGTTTCAAATGCTCTGCCTCTATTTTACTGAAAATCAGTATGTCATCCAGATACACAATGACAAATTTTCTGATGAAATCCTTCAAGACTTCATTCATCAACCTCATGAAGGTACTTGGCGTGTTTGTTAAACCAAACGGCATGACAAGCCATTCATACAACCCTTAATTGGTCTTGAATGTTGTCTTCCATTCGTCTCCTTCTCTCATATGAATCTGGTGATATCCACTTTTCAAATCAATCTTCGAAAAAAAAATTGGCCCCACTCAAGCAATCCATCAAATCATCCATCCTTGGCAATGGAAATTTGTACCTGATGGTTATCTTGTTGATC